>JAOPJM010001463.1:34056249-34069173 GCA_027124095.1 Muusoctopus leioderma | reverse complement strand
ATATATAAGGTGGTGCCCTAGCATGGCCGCAGTCAAATGACTGAAACAAGTAAAAGAATAAATAGTATCATCATCATCATCATCATCGTTTTACGTCCGTTTTCCATGCTGGCATATATATATATATATATATATATTAAAGCGCTCGATTAGCAGAGTCGTTATAGCATTGCATAGAATGTGTTGCAATATTCGCTCTGACTCCCTGCATTCTGTTTTCAAATCCCGCCAAGGTCCACTTTTCCTTTCACCCTTTCAGGGTTGATAAATAAAGTACCTGCCTAGTGCTGGTGCAGCACTCTCTCCCTCCAGATGTCATATACTGGTTGTTTCGCTGTGTCAAGTGGTGTGAGAAGGCCAAGAGGGTGTCTATCTGCTCACAACTACATGGGCACCTAAAACCAAGGTACCAAGTCATCCTCGATTGCGAGTGATGGCCGTTCTTTATATATATATATATATATATATATATACATACATACACGCTCACACACACACACACACACACACACATATATATAAAAGAGTGAAGAACTGATGCCACTCTAGAACCAGGATTATTGTTCTAATTAAAACTGGATGCCAACAAGGATGTCATTCTATAAATATCATTGCATAATGACATTAACAATTTGGTTAAATCATTAAGTATTGATAAAAATGATAATGATTATAGAAGCAGTGTTGATGCTGGTGGTGGTGATGGTGGTGATGGTGGTGGTGGTAGTGGTGATGGTGGTTGTGGTGCTGTTGCTGATGGTGATGTTGAAATAGAAAAGAAATAAACAAAATGTAGTTATAGTAATAATCTACATTCCAACAAGTGAAAATGTCTTAAAGAATATGCTTTAATGCTTTAGAAATGGCAACACCACACATACACACCCACACACACACACACACACACATATACACACACTCACACACACATAATGTTTATGAACACAAATAGAAACTATTTCACCCTACAAGTTTCAACTGTTGTTTAAAGAAGTCCCAAAGGGAATAAAGAGATATTTTTGCCAACACAATGTAGCAAAAATGAATCCAAAGACTCAGTATTTGACAATGTGAGATTGCTTATAGTAATAAGATATAAGTAATAATAATCTCTCTTACATTGGCTCTAGATAATACCTTTTTTTGAGAGATCTAGTCAATTTAATTGATGCCCAGTACTTTACTGCTACTTATTGTACCAATGCTGGAAGGATAAAGACAATGTTGACTTTGGTGGGATTTGAATTTAAAATGTAAAGGGTCGTAACTAAATAGCACAAAGCATTTAGTCCAATACTGTTTCTACCAACCACCAGTAGATAAATAATAAAAAGTTAAACCAAGCCAAATTGTCCATGCTGGTATGGGTTGGACAGGACTTTATGACCAGATACCCTTCCTGATGCCAACCCTTTTAATCGCCTCATAAACAAAAATAATCTGATTTCATCATATAAGGCCTAATTGAGGGAAATTACATCACCTCTAGACACTGTTTAGGCATTAACCAATCCTTCTTTCCAAGAAATGTATTCCTCTGGAATAATTTTTTCTCTATAAGGCATAACTGGAGGAAATTAAAAAATGCTATTGCTAGGAATATTGCACACATGAATTCAAAGATGCGGTCTTCAGCAATGAGAGAGTTTTGATTACAAAAAACAATGTTCTACCAGCTGACCCTAATAGATATATTAACACTTTTCCAAATATTTAATTTCTTAGCAAAATTATCTTAAATTAAATTTGTAATTTGTGCTTCTCTCTCTCTCTCTCTCTCTCTCTCTCTCTCTCTCTCTCTCTCTCTCTCTCTCTCTCTCCCTCATATAAATGTCATTAATATTGGTTTCCTTTTCTCCTCCACCAGCATGTGATATGAACATACATAAAAAATGTCAGAAAAATGTTCCACAACTGTGTGGCATCGACCACACTGAAAGACGAGGTCGTATTAAACTCAATATTTCATCCAAGAGGAATGAACTGTATGTTAAAAGTAAGTTATTTTTATGCGTTGTTTAATTTCATATTTGCTAATAACCAATTAACTGACCATTCCAGGTGTGCTTGAAATTCAATCAATGCTCATAGTTATGTATTTTATGTATTTTATTATTCTTCCTGAAAACATGAAAGGTTAAGTGACCTGAACTTAGTAAAATTTGAACTTAGAACTGCAAGCTATAATCTGATTTTTATACAAACCACTCTGGGAGTGCCTATGTAGTATTCGACTTATTAGAAATAGCAGCTAAATATCTCGCAAATCGCACGCTACCATCTTTAAAAAAAGGAAGAAGACACTAATGTAGTGCTAAATACACTTTGTCTGAATAAAACACAGGATGGTCATAACTGGAACACCTTTGATCATAGGTTTGCTGGATCAGTGCTGATATAGTGCTGACATCAATAACATAGGTTTGCTGGATCAGTGCTGATATAGTGATGACATCAATAACATAGGTTTGCTGGATCAGTGCTGATATAGTGCTGACATCAATAACATCAGCCTGACTTTACAACCTGGTCTAGTTTCTTCTGGAATGATGATCTTGTGTAGAGCAATCAGTTTACCCTCACCTGTAGAAATAATTTGCTGGACCACATGTTTGTCAGCAGAATGCCTACCAGAAAGACAGAATGGACACCACAAACCACCTACTAGGCATAGCAGCCAAATATCCAGCAAATCACACCCCACCATTTTAAATAAAGAAGAATGCATTGGACAATGTAGTCCCTCATATACAAAAAGATGGGATTGTCATGGCTGGAATGTTTGCTTGATCAGGGCTGACTTGGGCTAATAAAACAACACACAAAAAACAATGGAGATAGCTTGGAAGTTTATTAAAAACTATGGGTCACCTAAACTAACCCAATGGTCACTCCCACGCAACTAGATACAACCATTACTAAATGATCCAATGGTCAACAATTTTTGAGTCTAACCCTCCATGCAAAAGTTGATATTGATTTTCATCTCCTTAATTTTGACAACACATTGTATATTCCAGTATTTCAGATGATCCTTGATGTTTTAAAAAGTTCCTCAAAAACCTTGTAGTAGGTGTGTCATCTGAAATACTGATTTAAAAAATGTGAACCTTTGATCAAATGTTCCAGGTAATCACCATGATTATGATATAATATCAAATACATGAAATATCTGAGAGTAACAGCTGGCTGATTCGACTGTATGTTACACTGTAACTGAAGATCTTGTCACCGGTACCATACTGTTTTATGAGCAAGACATTTAACTCTTACTGTCTTAATCTATTGACATTTAAATAGGTATCATGCAAAGGTAAAATTTACTATTGCAATCATGGGGAGCATTTCTTCATTGACAAGTGTTTTATTGGCTTGCTGTACTGAATTAAAAGCTTACCATGGGCACACACACGTACGCACACACAGCTTGGAGAGTAATGGTCTTCAGCAGGATGACCCTAAATACCCAAAATATAGTACATGAAGATGAACCTTACATACAATACAAGAGGCTAAAGGCTTTAGTGGTACTCCAGAAATCCAATGGCTTACAAGACTCACTGCCACTTTAGACAACAAGCCGAGGAAAAACACATTGGATAATGTGGTCTTAGATACACTACAAAAAAAGACAGGATGAGCATGGCTGGAACACCTTTGATCATAGGTATGCTCAGTCAGAGCTGACCTGGGGCTAAACAACAACCAATTATTTTTCAGCTTTGAGGATTGTCATCATTGTTTAGTCTGAAGTCATCCCTGATCAAGCAAATCTCTGATCAAGCCGTGACCATCCATTTTTTTAAATTTTTTTTTACTTTGATAGTGTATCTAGGACTACATTATCTGATGTTTTTTTGTTCTTTGTTTAAGAGCTTAGAGAATGATATGAGGTAGATTTGGCTGCTATTTCTAGTAGGTAAAGCAACAATGATAGAATCTCTCATTGGCTCAGCTTTGGGATTATTTTTGTGCCAGAATTCAATATTCCTTCAGTATTTTCAGATTAGTGTCTGAGAACTGGATCATATCTGAACTGCAAGAAACCTCAAAGAATTCAGTCTCTTATATCTGATCACTTTTACAACAATTTTATCAAACTGAATATTCATGTAATGTTGGTACATTAGTTGTTCAATGTTACACTGGGATTGGCTGGTTCCGTATATTTATAGATGTACATGACTTCTTGCATCTTGTTTTTTTGCTCCATCATCCTCATCACTCTGTTAATATGAGTTGCATTTTGACGTAAGCATTCATTTAGTACAAAGGATTCCTACACTTTAGGAGAGTGGGAAGTGTGTGTGTTGTGACATTTATGCCTTTTCAAAGATCCAATAATGACATGAGTGGAGTAAAAAATCATTAGAACAATGGGTTGAAACGACATCACAACAGTCTTGTCTTGACATGAGCTAACCCCCTGCTCTACATTGTTCACCACAACCATCATCCCCACAACCATCATTACCACCACCACCACGACCACCACCACCACTACCACCATATGCACAGCTAGCACCACAACCATCACTACTACTGACATTAATTAACATTTTCTTGTTTCTTATTAGCCTTTTTACATTGATCTTTGTCAAATACCATCTTGAACTATGACAATTCTAAAATATAATACCCACATCCATCTTACTCATCTCTATTTCTAGAAATTTAAACATTTATTCATTGCATTTTGCAATTTGTTGTTAATATTGTTATTTTTCTCAAATTTTAATATTAATATTTTTGTTTCTTTTAAATTCTAAATTTTTTTCTGTTTGTTTTTGTATGTGTTTTTCTTTTTTTTTTAAATATAATTCTATATTGTTCTGTATTCATATGTAACCTGCCTACAGTGTACTTAAGTTAAGGGATAGTAGCAGTAGCTACTGTTGTAGTGTATTAGGGAGAGTAGCAGAGACATATATTAGCTTTCAATTAAGACATACCCTCAGGACCTAGGCTCAGCTAACTCTCCTTTATTAATAGAAATCATTCATCCGTCTGCTGGGAATAGCAGCTGGTGATGGTTGTTGCTGTTGTTGTTGTTGTTGTTGTTGTTGTTGCAGTGGTGGTTGTTGGTGTTGTTGGTGGTAGTGGTTATGGTTTTGGTGGTGTAGTGGTGATCGCTGTTGTGTTAGTTGCAGTGGTGGTTGTGGTAATGATGAAGGTGATAGTGATGGGTGTGTTTATGGTGATTGGTATGGCGATGATTGTAGTGTTGGTGTAGTGATGGTTGTAGTGGTGGTTATGGTATAGTGGTGATCATGGTATAGTGGTGATCATGGTTGTGGTAGTGATTATAGTGGTTATGGTTGCAGTGATGGTTATAGTTGTCGTGGTGACAGTGGTAGTAGTGAAGCATGGATGGGAAAGGACAGGGAACAGGCTGATGAATTGAAAAAAAGATCAATACTCTGCAACGTGCTGCATAGCTGCATTAATGCACTACTGCACACACATGCACACACACACACACACACACACACACACACACACACACACACACAAACATATACATAACCACATACCCACATAACGTGCACACAGGAAATAACACATAATGCTGTAATAAATTATTACCTAGATAGAACCCAGTGCAGAGGTGAGATAGCTCAATGGAAAAGGTATGAGACTACCTGCTCATAGATCATAAGTTCAAATTTTCTGCAGAGCTTTTGTTGTGTATCTGAGCTGAACACTTAGAACATTTATCCTGCATTTCCTCAGTTCACCTAGCTGTCGAGAATAGGTACCAGAACATCTAGGAATATTACTAGAGATAAATATACTGGTGACTCATCCAAGAAGAGATTTATCACTCATCCACTTCATGCCATGAAACTAGAGCTAAGCACCAGCTCTGTAAACTTCTTATGTATCAGAAGACATTTACATTTAGATGGATACAACATACTGGTTACACATTACCTCTAATTTTGCCTGAGGCTGAGATGTATAGTTTGCTTTACTACTCTATCCACATTGAGACATTTTTTTTTTTTCTGTGTGTGTTTTCTTTTAATGGTTTTGGTCTGGATGAAGGAGCTGTACCCAGGCCATTGGCAGGCCCTATGAAACTGATGAGATGAATGTAGTTAATGTTCCTCTTGAACATACTCCAAGTCTTGCACTAACCACTATGTCCTGTCCTTCCTTTGTCCAAATATAGCTGACGAGGTGAAACAAGTGAGTCAGGAGTGTCTGAGTGGAGGTGGCATGAGACCTGCCAGCCTCGATGAGTAGAGACCACTTTCGTTGCAGTAGAAAAGACAGAGAGAGAGGAGACAACATTTCTCCTCTATCTTTTATGGGCCAGAGGTTGCCAATCAGCCAGGTGGCCTTTCATTTAGATGCAATCTAGGATGTCTGTGTGTGTAACTGCAGCACAGTTCCAGTAGTCAGTCTGAAGGACAATACTAAAATAACTAGCACTTAGTATGTTCAAGATAACTTTAACTATAGAAAAGTTTTGGTAATATAAGTCAAATCACCTTAGATGTCATGCTGGCCATGTGATCTCAGATAGCATTTCAATGAAGAAAGATTTTGAAAATTCTTAATAGTATTATTGTTGGTGTCATGAGTGGGCATGTGTTGTAAACTTCCAATAGGTCTACAGATGGGCCCAAATTTCTTCACATCCAGTAGATTAATCAGATTTTATTTAACAATTATAATTTACCTAGTACAATTTGTTTGTGTGGTGGCATTTGGATATTATTTCTGTTCTTTTGTTTAAAGAATCAGTTTGCTGGTATATATCATATTTCTCTGTGGTGGATAGTTGGCATTGCCTTACTTTGTTTATGTTGGGCATGGTATGTTCGATGGTTGACCAGTCAATATCAAACATCAGTCTTTTAGTTTTCACAGATATCGCAACAAAGCTGTGGTATTTCTCTTACTTCTATCTGAGGGTTAAGAAAACAGCTCTTGAAGCTGCCTTTGCACATGCCGATATAGCACTTTTCTGTTTTCTCATTACCCACTTAGGATATTACCTTTCCTTTGTATACAGTTACTTTGCTTAAGCTCTTAGTGTTAACTGGACAGGTCTCTTAGATCCTGAAATTTCATTCAGTTTCTGACATGTTGTTCTGGTTGGCCTTTCTAGGTTCGCTCATTTTGATGCTACTGACATTCTTTGTGCAGCTGTAGCTGACCTTAATACTATTCTTATTAAATAACATGATGTGTGGGACTTGCTTGAAAGTGCTTCCTGATTAATGCTAAGACATTTCTAGCTACATTCAATTCTACATTCTTACTGGTGGTTAAGCTGGATGGTATTATGTTTTCTAGGTTTGTTGAGCAGCTACTCGTCCCTGGATAAGAATTTGATCTATCCTTTAAACCCATTTTTTCTAATGCATTATTATAATAACTGGCAGCTTCATTGAAGGTGGCTCTATCTAAGGATATGTTAGATATTCTTTTGCTTATATTGCTAACTATTTTTTTAAATTTTATTGGGGGTTGGTTGGAAGGTTTATTAGAATGGGATGGAAAAAGTTCAGGGTGCTATTACCACTGCTGGCAACAAAGAGCTTCTCTCTCAGAGTGAAGGGCAGATTGTATGATGCTTGTGTACAAAGTGCAATACTGCATGGTAGCGAAACCTGGACCTTGAATGCTGAAGACCTGTGTTGGCTTAAAAGGAATGAAGTGAGCATGCTGTTGGATGTGTAATGTCAGTGTGCATGAACGACAAAGCACAAATGAACTAAGAGATAAGTTGGGTATAAGAGGAATCAGATGTAGTATGCAAGAGAGGACTCCACTGGTATAGGCATGTGATGCGAGCTGTATAAAGTGCCGGGCGCTTGATGTGGCTGGAACTCGTGGAGTAGGGAGACATGGGGCGAAGTGGTGATGGTGAGATGTATTATGGCGAAGGACACACCCTCGGTGCAAGCTTGGCATGGACCTCCCACCCAATATGCTCCTGTGAAGTACCCCACTATCTATGACTCCCTCTGATTCTACCACTCCTTGTCCTGCTAATCTGGATGACATTTGTCCTGTATCCTTCCTCCCTCACCCACTGCCCTTCCGTAATCACTACTTTCCTATTCACACCTTCCCCATCAAATTCTTAGCTACCCCTACTCTTACTCATCCTCCCATAAATAACCTATCTCCCTACTCACTCACAAGTCACATTTACCCTCATAGAACGGAGACTATGTAGAGTAGAGAAGGAATCTTTAGCTTGCTAGAGTCAAGACACCATCTCCCTCACCCACTCGTGCTGGCGACACGATAAATGCACCCAGTAAAGTGTTTGTACGAAGACAACACATGGTCGAGAGGGTTCTGTAGTCGTGTCGGGGGACATGACAACCTCTCTAGTGTTGGTGCCACGATAAATGAACCCAGTACACTGTAAAGTGGTTGGTGATAGGCAGGACATCCAGCCATAGAAACCAAGCCAAACGAAATGTGTGTGAGGCGTGGTCCCCCGACCTGCCTAGGAGAATGGTGACTCCATACACAACCGACGCAGGCCAAAATCACTCGTCCAACCCATGCCAGCATGAAAAAACAGATGTATGATGATGATATATATATATCAACTGCCAAGGAATTCACTCACACACACACATTATACACAATAAGAGTAAGACAAACACACTTTCGTACTAAATAAAAGTTGGACACTTAGTCTGGTATAAAATTTTTAAATAATTTGTATTAAGCTTTAACAGTTATGGAACTTGCATAAGAAAGAGAAAAACCAAATCAGTGAAGAGAATCTTCAAAATAGGAAATATTTTTTTTTATTAACTCTTCATGTCCTGTAGGACACAGTTCCACATCATTAAATTGACATAAATCATTGAACTATATATGTATGTGGTGAAAGTGAAATATTCTTGTGTGAAAACACCTCAAGCACCTGTGTCTCTTAACTGTAAATTTCATAATAAATAAGCTGCAAAAAACCCCATTCTTAGAGCAATTTCTACTCAACCATTATAGAGCTTAGAACATTTTGAACAGGATGTTAAGAGTTAAGCGAGAGGCAGTGGTTTTTTTGATTAAATCAGTAACAAGCGTCAAAAGTAATAGAATTAAAATATCTTTGGCTGTGTGGTTAAAAAGTTCATTTTGCAAACATGGTTCCAGATTTCATCCCACTGCACAGAACCTTAGGCAAGTATTGTCTATTATAGCCTCGAGTTGACCAATACTTTCTGAGCAGAATTTGCAGTGTTAATGTCGTGTTCCTTTATGCCCTGCAACTTAGCAAGTTTGACAAACAGAGATTGATAAAATAAATACCAGGCTGAAGTACGGGGGGGGGGGGGGGTCGATATGATTAAACTAAACCCTCGAAGGCAGTGCCCTAGTATGGCTGCAGTCCAATGACTAAAACAAGTAAAATAATGTTTATGAACACTTTGAGCACCATCAAACAACAGACGTAACACTAAACCTGCTAGAAATAGCAGCAAAATGTGTGTCTTGAAAAGGGAAGACATTGGATAATGTAGTCCTAGACAGACAATGCCTGAGGAAAGGATGGGATAGTCATTGCTGGATCGCTAATAATCATAGGTCTGACCTGGGGTTAAACAGACCTAATAATTGTAATGTTGATTCAATATTAAAAAAACAAAAACACAAAGAATTATCTGTGACAGCACACAAAATTTATAGGATTTGTAATTTTATTTAAATTATGTACACAATATTTGGCATAAGTAACAATACTTGCCAACCCCCACATATCAAATTTCATTCTTATTGAGGTGGGGGGAAAAAAAACAAAGACAATCAAACAAAAGACAAATTATACCTGTAAGATTAGCGTTGTTTGTAGTAAATGTGAGTTGGTTGTCAGCATCTAGAATGGATTAGTAATGAAAAAAAACCAGCTAAAGCAAGTCAGATGTGTTAAAAGATAGAAGAGTTGATTTTATTGATGCATAAATATACAGTCACCGCAAGCTTTCTAGCAAGGAAAACGTGAGTGAAATTTGGAGGAAAGAGAAAACGTGAGTTCCATGCCTCTACATATATACATACATATATATATATACACATACATACACATATATAAAACTGTAATTAGGTTAGATCTCCTTGCAGTCTAACATCCACTGCTGTTAGTCTTGATGGGGAAAATAAGTTAGAAAGAAAGACAAATTTAGTTTGCTTTAAATGTATTGTCAGTTTGGTGTGTTTACACTTGATGAGGGGGTGGAGGTAGTAATGATGAAAAAAAAAAACCAGTGAAAGAACAACCCCTTTCTAAAACAGGGAAACCAGATGAAGTCACTCAGTAAAAATTCAAATTAAAAATAAATTTTTTCTATTTACTTCTGGAGAAATAGCATTAAGTGAAAATGTTGCATTTATTCACACCATAAGTATGCAGAGTCAAGATCAGGTGACTAGCAAAAACACTATGGAAGGATAAGATTTGATCAGCTCTTGATAGATCTGGCAATTGTCCTGTATCAGTTGTACAGCTGATCACCAATTATATAGTAATTTGAACAATAATGCTGATTGTAGCAATTGAAATAAGTGTATATCACAGACACACACACATACACACACACACACACACACACACACACTCAAACATATTTGTCATTTCCCATCTCCATCATATTTCTTCTTTATTTGAAATGCTAATTGTCTTAAGCATTTGTTAAAGAGAGATGCAAATAATATCATTAAAAAAAAACCAAACTAAATACAGTTTATGATTTCAGCCAGAAAACCAGAGAAACATGAGAAAACATAGCCTCTGGAATAATTACAATAAGTAACAGAATGGTAATTGATTTTCTTTCCACTTCCAAAGTAGCTGTTAATCCATCTTTTTGAGACACTTCCACGTGTGCATATTATAAAAACCAGCTGGAGTTTCCATAGTAACAGCAGGTTAACTACAAATGGTTGCAGCTAGAGGACAGTTCTGATTGCTATATATAAAAAAAAAAAAAAATTTAAAAAAAAAATAAAATAAAAAACAGGAAGAGTTTTTATTGTCAGTAACGGAGATTCATTTTTGTTTTTCACAGGAACTGACAGCTGGTCTGGTCAGAGTCGGCATTTGTGTGGTTGACACTGTAGCCTACCTTTTGCTGTTACTGTGTCCCATTCCTCTAATAGGCATTTTGAAATTGGCAGCAGCCTGATACTGGAGTTGATATGCTAATGGGTGAATCTTGAAACCATATAATCTGAAAAATAGATGAATACAAGATTAAAAAATAGTCAAGTGAGAGCATACGTTGTTGCTTCAGCAAACAAACTCAAACTGCCCAAAAACATATACCCATAACAGTCTCACAAACCCCATCTGAACTCTCATACTAAACATTTGTAGCACTCTCATCAGAAAGACATGCACCATTAGCAGCTTATCAAGAATATATTCCTTCTATTCCCATTAGTAGATCCTAATTTAGTCCTGGAGAGTTTTAGAACCTGTAGCAAACATGCAGAGAGCATATATAGTTTATTGACCACACAGTGTTAACTTCTGAGATTAATATCCAGTGACTGGATTGTCTGAGATGAAGTATAAAACGCACCAGAGATATGTCGCTGTTGGACAATGACATCAGATAGATAAAGTAGAGGTTAAGTAGTGTAAGTGCTAAAAAAATACGTTTGGGGTATAAACCTTACAGAGGAAATGGATGCGGGATAGGTTTAACCCTTTCATTACCAAAACTGCCTGGATTTATCTATTCCTATTTAACATTTTTTCGCGTGTATAACCTGAAAAATTTTGTACCGAAATTTGAGTGAAAATATGGGGGAGGAGGTCGCGTTATACTCGAATATATACTTGAACATGAGGCTACAATTTTAACTATTTTTTAACTTCAAAATCAGGTGCTTGTATTATACAAGAATCAAGTTATACACGAAAAAATAGGGTAAATCAAAATACCAACATAAATTGTATTACTCCAAATGATAACATCTCACTAAGTAAACACTTGTTGCACACTGCCTCACATTGTTAGGGGTTAATTTTGTGATCTTGGAATTTTGGGGTTATTTTTCCCTGCCCAATTTTTATAACTTTCTACTAAAAATTATTTATGATTCAGATTTAGTAACAGTGATTGAATGATTTTTGAATGCACAAAGCATAACATGTGGTGAACTTTGAATTGGATGATTCAATTTCCGATAGTGTAAACAAGTTGGACAGCGGTAGAGAAAGCAATGAATCCCAGAAAGAGAATAGAGCGTATTCATCTTTCAAATTTTTCAGAAGAAACCGAGCCCAAACATTGTTGTTGTTGTGGTTGGCCAAAGAGAATTTCAATGATGCAATTTGAGTTGAAGTGGCAGAATGGCTTCAACTCAAATTGATTTGAGATTTGAAACCTCTAGGTAGAAGTTGGCCATGAGGGCTGGTCTCGGGCAAGTTTGGTAGAGCAATTTCAATTCCATTCAGAATATGGTTCCACATTGAAAATACTGCTTCACTGGAATCCCAGTCTTCCTTGTGACCGTCATAAACCAATTGACTATTTACTCATTTATTTCAATTCAAGTATTCCAAGTATAACAGCAGAAACTAATCGTAACGTAAAATGTAAACAAAGGAAAAAAGAGGACAAACTGATCAAAATTAAAGCAATTTTGCAGTATATATAATAATATAATATTGGCTGAGAATTCATTTTATATGGTGATATTTAAACAAAATTGAAATAATTTTACATTTCACCAATTTTCCTGTACTTACCTGTAATTAGAGTAGTTTTGAGACAAAAATTCCATAATAGAATTATGTAAAAACCTTTTGCTAAGTTGTGTTCCGAACATCACTTTAACTCAAATTGACATGAATAATTGGACTATATATATATATATGGTGAAAGTGAACTATTTTTGTGTGAAAACACCTCAAGCACCTGTGTTTCTTACCTGTAA
>JAOPJM010001463.1:33870836-33883554 GCA_027124095.1 Muusoctopus leioderma | reverse complement strand
GGGGTGAAATTTATAATGGATATGGAATGAACTGAAAAATTAATCAAGGCATATATATTAAGATATATGTATTTATATATTTTTAATCATATTTTATTGTGAATATCTTTTGATATATATATTGTTTATATATTTTAGAAAAATATTATTATAAGATGAAATAATATTCATTGTCCTAAAAATGGCACAATATAACACTGAAGCAAGAAATAATTGGAACCCTCCTAGCCATGTCACCATTCGCGAAACTTTCAAGTGATTTAAAGCTACAGGCTAAGTTGAAAACCTGCCTAAGCCTGGAAGGCTAAAGAATCTCAGTGAAACACAACCAACTGTTACCATTCATTTTCAACAAAATGCACACAGTTCAATACGGCAGGCTTCAAAGGTGATTTGTATCTCCTACAGTTTTATTCAAAGGTGTCAAAATTCTATATAAAAACAAAATTCTTTTTTTTTTTTTTTAAATATAAAAATGTTATATATCATTTAAATGCCAAAGAGACTTCTGGATGACCCTCTATAAAATATGAAATGTAAACGGAATCAACTGAAAATCAACAGGACAGGATGGAAAAAGTTCAGAGAGCTGTTACCACTGCTGGCAACAAAGAGCTTCTCTCTCAGAGTGAAAGACAGATTGTATGGTGCTACGGCTGGAAAGGAATGAAGCGACCATGCTCTGTTGGATGTATAATGTCAGTGTGCATATATATGTGTGTGTGTGTGTGTGTGTGTGTGTGTGTGTGTATTTCATTAGGTGTGTTTAAATAACTTAATAGATAATTAAAGGATCCTTAAACAAAACACACCCAAAATGGTAGAACTCAAAATATGAATTGCACTCCAATGCATACACAGTCGGGGTAAATCCGTGTAACTGGTACCCCTTTACTCAGATAGGTGGCAGTGTACAAGCTGCAATAGATATAGAATTAATTATCAAAACAGGAAACATAAGGAAATAGTTCAAATAAATTTTAATAGATGTAACAAATTGATTGGCTTGTGCCTTTTCCCCTCTTTTCCCTTCTCTTCTGTATGCTACTATAACTATTGATTTTTGAATCCGTCAATCCAGTTCTTCTTTTAGATATCCTCTGATGATGTGGAAATGTAACTTTGTGTAACTCCGTATTACATAATGCATATATTAATCTACCGAAACACGTGTAAGGGATGATGTAATTGTTATATCTATTAAAATTTATTCGAACCTTTTATGTTTTCTGTTTTGATATATATATATATATAAAACGTTATTGTATAATTGATGTATCATATGTAATGATGTCTGTTGCAGCACCAATGTTGATGCTCTTGTGGATGAGATCACCATGAAGGAACCGTTGGTCACTGCAGCAAAATCAGGCCAATTGAAAGCGCTCATTTCTCATATCCTTCTGCTAATGTTTACCATATATTCACATTATTCTTGAATTCCAGTAGAGTCATAAGTTCCTTCTCCATACACTGTTGTTATTTCCTTTTTTTATTCCTCTTTATAGTTGATAGTGTATTGGACAACTAGCTGGAATTTCAGTTGCTGTTATCTCCTCACTGGGTTTGTTCTGTTGTCAAGACACTTAACTCTCAATGACCATATTCACCTCCTTGTAAGTAGCTACTATAGGGTATATACTGTTGTGCCACTGTAAAAGCAATGGGTTCTCTGTTGGCTAGCAGTGCTGAATTTAACTCCTCCAAGGGATATAACCAGAATAGCCAATTAGGGAGCCTCTATGCTGTCACTCTAGAAATACCAGCCAAATCTCCCTCAATTCCCACCCTACTGTCTAAAAAATATTAAAAAAAGGGGGAAAGGAAAAATTGAATTATGTAGTCCGAGATATTGTGATGTCTGAAAAACAAATGGGATAGTCACAGCTGGAATTCCTTTGATCATAGGTTTGCTAGATCAGAGCTGACCTGAGGCTAAACAACAACTAAAATAGTTGGATTGCATTTGTCTCATCTCTAAGTCAATAGGGATGGCCACCCATTGATAGATACTTCTGATTTTGAAAAATTAAATAATTGTCTTGATCATCAGATAAGAGGTAGACCATCTAAGGAATAGTATCAAAGTCTTGTGTTGTACATCTATGATTTGATTACAGATACTCTGATTATCACTGAATCTGAGTCCTGTCAATTGCCAGTTCTTTTCACTAATACACATTCTAAAATTGGAATGATATAGAGAAGGTATACCAATGTTCCGTTATTTTTCCTTCATCTTATATTCTTTGTTTTGAGTATAACATGTATCTGTCAGGTTTTCAAATATTAAGCATGTTTAAATGCTGCCTTCTTTGTGGTTCAGCAGTCAGTATTGTTATATCATTCTTTGATTGTCTTGTACTGTTTTGATTTTTCTTACTTTTATATCTGAGCAGAGAGTCATTAATGGATGTGTCATTAGAGTATCAATTTAACATCCAAAGGGTTGACAGTTGAAATTCCGCATCACATCAATGCACTGTCTGTCAAGAAAACACTTAATTCTCTCTGTCTCAATAGAACCAGCTGTAAATAGCTACTAGGAGAAGGAACTACTCACTGCCTTAAACAGTGTAATAATTAAGAAGTGATTTAGTTAGCTCACAGTAATAAGATCAAATCTTTCTATGGTTTATTGGAGGGTGGCTAGATACTGAAAGATATCCTGAATCATCTTCGACAGCTTTATATTAATGTAGTGTATTGTAAGCGTGTTAGTCTGGTGGGCTTTATCTCTCTCTGGGCTGTTTACTCTGGCTGGAAATTGCAGATATGAAGAGTAAATGAAAAAAAATGGCTCAACTGGGAATTGAACCTGCATTGTAGACTCAGTTTATTGAAAACTTACCACCACTCTACAGCACTCACAAACACATGGATAGTATAAGTGAACACTGTAGAGAAGAGGTGAACTCATAATGACCTGGTCTTGTTTCTCAATTGTTGCCATTTCACCCCACTTACATCACTAGTATCCCTTAGAAGGGCATGAAAACCACAGCTCTTATCTCTATCCTATATATTCTAAGGTTGTCTACAATAGAAAGCAGGGGGAAAATTACTTCAGTGTATCCTAGGAAGGAACACAATGACATTATAACAAGGTATGTCCAATTCTGGATATGCTGAGCAGATCTATATGTCCAGGGTGTAGAAGAGCAATGCTCATAGCTCAGGTTGAGTACAGTTTTCAGTTAATAAGGTTGTTTAGATTATGCATGAGATTTATGTACTAAAGACTGATTGGGTTATTAATCTCCCCTTTTGTGTCTTTATGTTCCATTTTGATCAGTATTTTCTGTGGTCACATAGATGAATCTTGTGTGATCCAAACCTCTTGCAGCCATCATCCACAGAATAAGTAGAATTCATCACTCTAAACCAACAAAACACTAATTCATTTTACAGTACTGCTCGTGCTTAATCTGATAAGCTATACTATCCAGTGGTATATGTTAACAGCTATGTAGACAGACCTGAGTTAAGTGTCTTAGCCATGAACACAGCTCAGTGCTGGTGACAAAATATGAGCTGTCAACTTCTTTATCTTTTTGTGTTTAATGGCTTAGTCAGAGGAGGAAGACGGGCCGCACCTATGTTTAATGGCTTAGTCAGAGGAGGAAGACGGGCCGCACCTATGTTTAATGGCTTAGTCAGAGGAGGAAGACGGGCAGCACCTATGACCTTTGTCAAGGCTTCTGAGAGTGGTGTGAGGAAAGGAGGGAGTTATCCTCAGATTGGAGACCTGACCCAAATGATTGCAGCAGGGTGTACTCTGCTAAAGGCACCCAAGGGCCAAGTGTTGATATTAAATAAAATGATGGATTAAGTCTACCACCCAAGAACAGGAACGATCCCTTCAATGGGCTTCCACACAGTTTCTGTCTACCAACTTTCACTCACAAGAGGCTATGGTTGAAGACGCTTACCCAAGGTGACACACAGTAAGATCGAACCAAAAACCACATAGTTGCGAGGTAAACTTCTTCACCATTCAGCAATGTTGCCCATTACTGTATCATGTGGCTTTTGAAAACAGAAAATATAGGGTTGATTGTCCAACTAATACATATACATATAATATGTGATATTTCCTTGATTGATTCAGGCAGTGTCTTAGAACTAGGATTAGACACAAAGTAAAAAAAAAAAAAAAAAAATCTAGCAGCTGATCTTCGTTGTTGTTGTTGTTGTTGGAATAGGGTTGGACGAGGTTCTAATCAACACAGTAAAAAAAAGAAGGCAATGTAGAGACATAACATCATCTCAGTGATTTTATAGGTTGGAGAGTTTGGTGGAAGCTGATTTTTAAGAATTTTACTGATAATTTGAATGACTTTTTGAATCATGTCTAATATGATGGTGAATTGTTCTTTATTTAAAATTCCTTAACCTGAAGTAAGTTTACAGGAAAAGCTGTCTCTCTCTATGGACCATGAGTTTTACCTGTTCAAGGTAGGTATATAACAGTTATTTTCAGAAATTTCTTTTTTTCCTGTTTATGTTTCTTTGAAGATAATTAAATATGCATGTCTCAGTTAATTAAACTGCTAAGAATAAATAAGTACCGGATCTTAAAGCCAATGCTACTGCAATATTGACATTCTATCCAGAGGAAAATACATAACTCAACCACTTAAATGTTATATAAAGTGGCGCTTTCACTCTGTGAGGATGAGATTCACCATAGAACAAGATGTGAAGTCAGATTTTAAACTAAAGTGAATATGATATAGATACATATATAAGTATACATATATATTTCTATCTATGTGGTGATGGTAAACTCCTGGTGTAATGAGTCTGTGACTCAGATTCAATTCCTAGTTTTAGCTTTTTCACTTGTTCTGCTAATAAATACCTTTATATAAACTATCTACATCTGCTATTCTCTGCATCTCCTAAAGTCAGTAGATGAATGCTTCTCATCACAAAAATTCAGGTAATTGATTACTCTATTTATTGCACTCAATCTTTGAATTAATAAATATTTATCATATATTTTTATTCCCATCTACATCCACATATTGTAGAATAAATAGAGCTTTTTGATAAGTAAGATATGATGTAATGCAGGGTAGGTTGATAAGTAAGATATGATGTAATGCAGGGTAGGTTGATAAGGTAGGTAATGATGTAATGGTTGTTATGGTAGATTTGTTAAATATAGAATGGTAACAGATAAGAAGAGTAAGCCACTATTTTACTTGCAGTATTTTCTACTTACAGGTGCTTAGAGCCCACATATTGCCACTGACTAATGTAGCTTTTAACAAGTCTGGTTCTTGGTAAGCTCTCTGTTGTTGTGACTGTTGTTTATAATATAGTTTCTGATGTAATGCTACTGTTATTGTTGCTGTTGTTGTTGTTGTGTTGGTGCTATTGTTACATCTATTACTTTTGTTGTTTTATTCTAGTTATTTTATTGTTATTGAAAGGACCAGTTCTATGAGACCCGTGTGCAAGTTACCTTTAGAACTGATGACAATGATATCATCATCACAGCTGGTGATTTCAATGTCCATGTTGGAAAACATGAGGACAGGAAGTTATGGTCATGGTGTTAGAAATGAAAAGTTCTGAATTCTGGTGTTCTGTGATGCGAACAATTATATAATTTGAAACAAACTTCAGAAAGCTACTGAGCCTATTAGTCACCTATTTTTCAGGTGGACATGAGAACCAGATTTAACTTGTTCTTAGCAGAAAAAGGGACAGACAAATGGTGTGAACACTAACTCTCTCCTTGAAGAATGTGCTTCTCCAACTTAGATCAGTGGTAACAATTTCAGGTTGAGAATGAGGAAGATTAGGAAGCAAATTACAACTTTGAGAAGAAAGGTCCAGTTAAAAGATACCTCTGTTTGGTGAAATCACCGAGTAACAGTAAATGACACATATTTAGAGAGGGTGGAGGAAATAGAGGGACATAACATAGTAGACAGCTTGGCATTCCTTAGGGACAACCTACTGCAAGCCACTGACTACTTATGTACCTACAGCAGACCCTTATCCAAATGACATGGTGCTGCTATAGATATTATATCTACAGCAGCACCATATTATAATATGAAAGCAACAGGGATGGAAAGAGTAGGAAAACTAGGCAGTAGCAAGGAGTAAAATCAAGAATCTAGTCAACAAGGTTGATCTAGCCAGGAAAGAAGACAAGAACAGAAGGTTTGATAATGTTGTGTGCCAGGAAGTACTCTGAATGTCAAGGCAGTGTGTTCATATATCAAGTATATCACTGGGAAGATGTGTGTTTGAAATGACACTTGCAGGATGGCTCTCAGCAAGAGTGAAAGGAAAGGGGGGTGTAGTAGTGTTACTATAAGAGGTAGTTGAATGAAAAATACGAATTGGTAGACCCAACAGAGGACTAGCTTTTGAGGTTAGCTTAAGCATGTGTAGTGAGGAAATTAAGGAGATGAAAGCAAGAAAAGATGTTAGCTATGTAGGTATCATATTAGTTATTTACTTAGTTAAATCAGGTAGTGCAAATTTGTAACCCTCTACCAATGTAAGAAATAATTGCTACTATAGTTATTGATATTACTAATGTTGTAGTTGTTACTATTGCTGTTTCTGATGGTGGAAGACAGAAACGATAGATTACCAGATTAAATGCTTTGCAGTATTTAGTTTCACCATCTATGTTCTGAGTTTAAATCCTTCTCTGCTCAACTTCTGTGCCTCGGCCAGGCTCAATAAAATAATTTCTAGTTGTGTAATGGGGTTGATTCAATGGACTGTGTCCTTCCTTCTCTTATAAATCTGAGGCCCTGTACTAATGGGAGAAATTACAAGATTGTTTTTATTATTATTGTTACTTGACTGGCAGAATTGTTAAAGCATCAGACAAAAGGCCTTGCAGTATTTGTTCTAGCTCTTTATGTTCTGAGTTCAAATCCTGCTACGGTCAACTTTGCCTTTGATCCCTCTAGAGTTGATAAAATAATGTACCCTTCAAGTACTAGGGTCGATTTAATCAACTTACACCTTCCACCAAATTTCTGACCTTGTACCTATGTTAGAAACAATTATTATTGTTGCTGTTGCTGTTACTGCTGTTTCTGGCAGTAGAATAGCATAAACAGTATTTAATTATTCTGCCCTTCTATATTCTGTGTTCAAATCCTGCTAGGTTGACCTCCATCCCCCAGACAATACCAGTTGTTGTTTAGCCCCAGGTCAACCTTAATTGAGCAGACCTATGATCAAAGGAATTCCAGCCCTGACCATCCTGTCTTTTACCTATGTGCAGGGAACTCAGGACCAGATTTTCCAATGTTTCCTTTTCTAAGATGTTGAGGTGTGATTTGAGGGAGATTTGGCTGCTATTTCTAGCAGTTCAAACGACCATATAGAGGCTCCCTCGTTAGCTCAAGACAATACCTTATACTAAGGTTTATTCAATCAACTATATCCCACCCTTATGGCCTTATCCCAATGTGAAATATCAATTTTTCGGCTATTTTTATTGTTCTTACTGCTGCTTATTGTTTTTGTTATTATTAGTATTATATTTGTTTAGGGCAGTGGATGATGGCAGAATCGTTAGAGTGCTAGACAAGATGTCTTGTGGTCTCGCAATGATATTTAGTTATGCTCCTTTAGGTTCTGGATTCTAATCCCATTCGCCCCTTCAGGGTTGAAAAAAAAGTACCAGTTAAGTACTGTGAGCTGATTCAATCAACTATATATTTCACCTGGAATTGGTAGAATTGGTAGAGCAGTAGACAAAATGGTGTGCCTTTTATGTCCCTTTTATGTACTGTGTTCAAATCTCAATGAGGTCAACTTTGCCTTTCATCCTTCTCCAAAATGTGTGTCCTTGTGCCTATGTTAGAAATCATATTATTATTGTTAAGGCCATGGGAGTGGCAGAAACAGTAGAACCTCAAACTAAATGCCTAATGGTATTTAGTCTATTCTCTCTACATTCTGAGTTAAAATCACACCGAGATCAACTTTACTTTATACCCTTCCTGGTTTGAAAAAAAAAATAACTACCAGTCAAATATTGGGGGAGTCAATTAAATTTATTACACCTCTACCCCTTAATTTGTGACCTTGTACCAAAGTTAGAAACCATTATAAACCAGTGGATTGGCAGAATCAGTAAAGTATTCGACAAAATATTTTGGGGTATTTAGTTATGTTCTTTTATGTTGTGAGTTCAAAACCCACTGGAGATCAAGTTTGACTTTCATCCTTCGGGGATCAATAAACAAAAGTAGCTGTCAAATATTGTTGTTGATATAAGTGAATATACCTTCCACTAATGAGGCCTTGTGCCTGTGTTAAAAATAATAATTAATGTTGTTGTTGTTGTTGTTACAAAGCACTGATATACCATGATGAACTCTTGTTGCTGTTACTTTTACTATTCTCATTACTCATTACTGTTATTGTTATTGTTATCGCAGCTGCTTCTGTTGTCATTGTTGATGTGGTTGTTGTAACAACACACATAGATGCCATGGATGACATCTAACACAAAGGTAGTAACACAAGGAAGTCTCATTGTCTATTACAGCTTCATCACAGGAAGTTATGATCGTACGTGTAAGATATGGGATACAGCCTCCGGAGAGGAACTCCACACACTCTACGGACACAACAACGTTGTCTATGCAATCTCCTTTAATAACCCTTTCGGGTACGCCATCCATCTTTATTGTAGAACAGTTTTTATTTAGTCACTGAATGGCAATCTTTGAATATAGCATGCCACTTTCACTTTCTAAAACTTTAGCTGGTATCAGTTTGTTTGACGGCTGAAGATTTTTTTCCTTTTTTGGCACTGTGCTGCATCCAGGTTGTTTGTTATTGTGGATACTTTCTGGTGCAATTCAAAATTGTTTATCTGTTGTTTAAGATGGGAAGGTGTGATTGTATCAAATTGTTTAGATTTTTTTTTGTTTTGGTTGTTGCTGTTAATATTTGTGTTGTCATTGTTTAAGATGGGATGGTGTTATTATAGGAAAATTTGGCTATGATCTCTAGCAGGTTGAGCAATTGCATTGGGGCTCCATCGTGAGGTAAAATAATAGAAATTAATTTATTAAATTTTTATTTTTTTATGATTATAAATATGAGGATAAATAAAAAAAATGTTTGTCTTTTTTTAGGTGTCAAATAAGACAAATTATTCATGCAAACTGGAGCTTCCCAATTAGTTTCAGTATCTTTAGCTTTAGCATTCCTTTCAATTTCGCAAATGAATGATAATAATAATAATGCTCTAGCAAAAAGAATTTTAAACAAATGAAATCAATATTGTTAAAGCAATATTAATTTTAAGCAAATGAAGGGAATTTTGGGCCAATTCTCAACCACCATAATTTACAGCAAATCAAAATAATTTTATATCATAGAACAGTATATCCATGAAATAAATAAACAATTACAGACGATATTGTTCACGAATAGCAATCATAATCTTATCAAATGCTCAATCACCACCATGCTCATATGTGTCATTGCGCCATCTCCGCTCAAACTCTTTCAAGTAACAAAAGTTCTTCAGATGTACCATTCATCAGCTTCAATTTTCTTGGCAAGAGACCAAAGGACTCAATACCTTGTGTGTGTGCCTGACAATTAGCAGGATTGACAAAATTCCTACTGTGTTTCACAATATAGTGGTAAAATGTGTGTTGTAATAATTTTATTCCATCATACAAATGCCAGTTGCCAGAGCATATTTTTTATCCATAAGCAATTTTATTTCCTATAATATTGAGCAGTGTGTCTGCCTTTCTATCTGGTACTTCTTCAAGGAAACATTTCTTTGCATCTCCTCAAACTATACCTTCAAATACAATGTGGACTTCTCTCTATTGGTTCGTTGCATACTTTCTGTGGAAATACTTTGTTTCATCTATTTCCACCATAAGATGTTCATCTGTATCTGGATTGATTACACTGATAACAATTGGATTGCTCTGACTCCAATGACAAGAGACATCCCTCATGAACATACACCAATCTGTTGCTGTTCTGGTTTTGTCCAATTTGCATTATTTAGCAATTTTCACTAAATCAGTATCAGTTCTCTAAAAATATATCATATCAAGCAAGTATTTTATTAACAAGTGGCTTTTACAGAATAAAGAACATTTTCTTACTGAAACTATTTTATGCCATAGACAACATTACCAACGATATTCATCCACACCCTGGGCAGATTTTGTCAATTTGCAATTAGCTTGGCATATCTTACAAACTATTTCATTTCTTATGAGCCCTTTTTTGTCAAACCACACCAATGTGTGCAAAATATCAGGTGTCTCTTCACAAACCATGTGGTGGGTGTATGCTTCACCATTCAATATGTCGCATGGTGTATAAATAGGCTCGATACTTATACAAAATTGTCCTGCTGGTAATTGGGCCGTTATTTACTTTTGTGTAGAAACGGGGATAAATTTCCTGGGAGAATCCATCTATGTACAATGAGATATTTGTAATAGTAAATAGACACAACAATAACAACTAGCAGTTGGCAAAGATAATGGAACTAGTGGTCCTAGCTAAACAAAAAGTTAAAAAGGGGCAAAACTGAAAGCTAAAGGTCAGGGGGAGGGACCCCCCCACCCCCCACCCCCGCAAAAGTGACAGGTAATAAATTACTGATGGAAAGTTCCCCCAGGTCAAGTGAAAACAACTTTTGTGAAAGAGGAAATTGTATGTTATACTGCTACATTGCCTAAATTTATATTCCCTCTTAAACAACAACAACACAAATATGAACACAACAACTAAATTCTAAACAATCTGATGCAATCACACCCTCCTATCTGAAACAACAACAACAACAGGACCTTAAAACAAGCTGGCCACAGCACAGCATTAAAAAAATCTTCTGTAACTTGCCAAACAAACTGATTGTAGCTAAAGTTTGAGAAAGTGAAAGTGGCATGCTATACTCTAAGATCGCCTTTATATATTTGTGCCTTTATATATTTGTGTTTTGCTTCTTCTTATGATGTTGAAGGAGGAGGAGTAATATATTGAATGTGAACTCAAAAAATGGATGTAACTCAATAAAGCAAAGCATTTAGGTTCATTACTCTACTCTGATGCCATGCCATACCCTTAATAATAATAATAATGATGATAATAATAATTTCTTTTATTGGCCCTTGCTGGAGACAGTACAAAGGTGAAATACAAAAGGAAACAAGAAACAGTGGGTGGGGTGTTACATCAAATAAAAGGGTGAGATCAACAATAACAATAAAAACATCAATAAATAAATAACAATAAATAGCACTAACTGTACAGAGAAACAAAATAAGAACAAGAAAGGATCTCCTAAAAGGCATGTGGTGTTGAAGACAAATCGCTTACCTTAATTCCGGGACTCGACCTTGGAGGAGTTCCTTTCTTGCCGACTTCAACTTGTTCCACGATTCAGAGACACACACTTACTCTACCGACTGGCCAGAAAAACTAGAATACGTGGAGACCCTAACTAACACAACCTGTTCACTCGACGCTACACATGAGAAGAGGCCCCCTCGCTCCTTGCTTCCGCTGACCTGATGTCACTTCCTGTCCAACTTCTGGTGCTATACCACAAGGCAGAGGGGAAACCACGTAGGGAGATTTGGGGCATCCCATACAAACAACCCTGGACTACCCTGACTCACCAAAGGCAAGTACCTTCTCCCAATTCTTGCTGCAACCCTACAGCTGCATAGTTAGAGTGGGCCCATTTAACCACACCAATTTTGCCACTCTCACCCACCTCTCATAAAACTTACTGGAGGGCAGCACCTCCATCTCTACTCATCTTCCTCCTCAAGTAGTATTTGAAGAAGTTGATGAGTGTTTGGCCTGAGAGGAAAAGCTTTGTCTTCAAATATTTCAACCACGTTCACCACACAATTTCCTTCACCATAGCCACCAGACAGAGGAAGACTACCCACTAGCCACAAGAGCCCAATACATTGGAGTCAGTACCAAGGCGGAATACTAATTTTTTTCTTTTATTCTTGCCACAAGGGCAGCAGATGAGGGAACATTACAGGGACAGGTTACAAAAAGTGCAGTGGGATTTACATTGAAATCAGATGAATGAAAAAGGCAAAAACAAAAGTAAAGATGTTATATGCAGTATAGAAATGTGTGCTAGATTCCTCAGAGAGGAGGACTGACACCTAGAGCCCATCAAGAAACACCCCAGATCTAGCATTACCCTGACTACCAAGGGTAAGTACCCTCTCCCAGCTCCCAGCTGTCATTCCCTGGCCTACAGGCACATACTGAAAGTAGGCCCATTCACTCGGGCCATGCTCGCCACTCTCACCCATCTTTGAACAAATTTACTGGAGGACAGAACCTCCATCTCCACCCTCACCTTCCCCTCCAAGTGGAACTTGAAAAATTTCATGAGCGCTTGGCTGAAGAGGAAAATGCCTGTCCCTAGTCCTTTCAGTTGCATCCACCACACAACCTCTTTTGCCATAGCCACTAGACAGAGGAAAACTGCCTGCCCTTCTTGGCCAAAGGAGGGCAATGGGGCAATCCTCACAATGGCCTAAGCTGCTAGCCAGATCCATCTTACATGTCACAACACCTTTTGACATAACTCCATATGTCAGCAATGCTTTGACTACTACTACTACTAATAATAATAATAATTGTTTCTAATTTAGGCACAAGGCCAACAATCCCCAGTACTTGACTGGTACTTTATTTT
>JAOPJM010001463.1:33810888-33821530 GCA_027124095.1 Muusoctopus leioderma | reverse complement strand
AACGGAACTGGTGGTGACTACCAAGGGAGGGCATTAGAGATAAAAGTTAACGGAACTGGTGGTGGGAGCGGGCTAGGACGGGGACCCTTCTAGATCGTAAAACACGTGTTGATGGCGAGCTAAAAAATACATCGATATATGGCCATACCTATACATGCATCCGCCGACATTGAAAAATGTCATTCATACATACATATATATATAAACAATATACGTCTGTACATTTTAACATCAACTAATAATAATACTATATATAAAACAATACGTCCATAGAGGCAATAATAATATTATTAATTTAATTCTATACTATAATGTTATGAAGCCGAGTGGCGATGAGGGAGATATGTAAAAAAAAACTTATTTTTGCATTCGGTCGGACAGGGCTGCGATACGATACAGTCGAGAAATTTCATTTGAATGGACATAAATATAAATAAATAGTGAAGTAGATGTGTGTATGCTTTAAGAAATTCCTTGGTCACAGCTTAGCACACGTTTGTGCTTGCAATGACTAATCTTTTAAGAAAGATTTGACCATACAATTGCTGAGTTTTACCTAGTGGGAAGAAGAAAAAGTTTTATAGCTAAATGTTTGACATACATTAACATTCTCTTTTGTGGGAGTCAGTCAGTGACCCCTTTAACCCACCTGAAACTGCCCATGTTTCTTTGATAAAAAAAGCCATTTGTTATAAAATGTTCATATTTAAATTTAAGCCTTCCATTATAATTTTATGAAAGGTCTTTGTGTTAAGTTATGTGCCAAACATTAACTAAATAACGAGAAAGTTAGTTATTTTACTAAATCCCCCCAAATTCTTGATTATTTTCAAAATTAATTGATAATCATAGGCAGTCTATTAGAAATATGGTAACAAAACGGTTAAAGATTGGAATTGAATGTGGTTGAGATAGATATCTGTTGTCAATGAAAAATAAATCCCTAATTAGTGGCATGTTCCAAGATTAAACCCAGCTAAACGGCCACTTAAAAAATATTGACCCTTCAGTAGTAATACTACATTGACCGTTGGGAGAGATGATGTATTGAGTTAAATCTTGAAAGAAATGGTTTGTGATATTTTTTGTGTTGTTTATATCATATTGTTCATGAATTGCTTGGATGGTTTCTTCTGTTTATCTATATGAGATCTCTCTTTCTCTCTCATGTCCCCTTCTCTCACACATGGTGTCTGTCTGTCTGTCTTTGTTTCATATCCGATCTAACTACCTCACTGCATGTCTTTTATCTCTGTCTCTCTGTCACTTATCCATGTCATCAGTTTTCTTTCATCCATGCTTCAACTAATTCTTCCGATACATAGCTGATTTTCCCCTTCTCTTCTACTCCATTGACCTATTAATTCTAGATGACTTATCCAATGGATAATCCCAGATTCTTTGTCACCAACCTCTGTCAGTTTTCATCCATCACTGTCTGTGTTTCACCGTTGCATATCATATATTCAAATTTTTACCATAAAATTTATTTTCCAGATTGTTATGAAAGAGACTGAATCCCAGGAGTGTGCTATTGTTGAATATGCAACTGCAGAAGCGGCTGAGGAAACCTGGAAATGCATGAGAGATACAAAAGTCGAGACCAATAAAGTTGCAGTGTCTTTCTGCATTCCGGGTTCATCTGCAGTGTCCATTTATAATAAGATTGTTCAGCAAAAGGTATTTCTTGTTTTCTTCTCATCTTAATAAAAAAAAATTTTAAATTACCTTCTTCTGACAAAATCCTTAGCAAAAATAGCTATTAAGAGCTGATACTTAATATTTAATATCCTAACTCATTGAAATTCATCAGCAGAGTTGGGGTACATGTGCATAATTATTTGTTCAGTCAGCTGTTCAAATCCAACCTGATCTCCAGCTCTTTTCCCATGATGCTTAGATCAATACCGATTACAGCACTTCATCATAAACATTATAGATGAGGGCTTACCAAACTTTGCCATCCTCGATGAACCAATATCATTACTGCAAAATTATTTATTAAATCTTGTTTCACCTTTCACCCCAACTGTTATTCTTTTGGATACATATAATTACATATTTAATGTTAGCTTATTTACCAGTTACTAATTGATTGTACTATATTTTAGCCAACTAATGTGTTTAAAAAATCACATGTAGTTGTAAGAAACTATCTTATTAGGTATGTGGAGAAAGTTTGGTCATTTTGCAAGAATCTTTTGTTTTCTTATTTACATTGCAATTGTGCTACAATTGTTGATGGTATCCCAGTATACAAGCTGAACATTCCATAGCTTATGTCCTATCAACAACACTGTTCTGAGTCTAGATACCACAGGTATAAGCTCACTGCTGTAAGCAGCAGCATATTGATAAATATTTAATTAGTTTGCTGTGTTGAGTTTAAATCTCTCATTAGTATAGACTTTTTCTAGATACCTGACATGAAGACAATTTTTCCCCAGTTTCACTAAAATTCAGGAATTAAAAAATTATCTGAAACTAAGAGCTGTGGCAGAAATCTGAATAAACTTTTGATGTTTCATTGCATTACTAAATATTTGGTTTAGTGAAGCCATCTTATTATTTCACTTGGTAATGTGAGAACTTTATAGTTAAAAGGTTGCTGCCATGAGAGCCAAGTGTGTGACCTAGTTTCAGTTCATAGTCAAATCCATTTCTCTTCAATTACATCACAAACATTCTTGAAAAAAATATCTCCTGTAAATTTGAGGTATTGTATCTGTATATGATCAAAACTATTGGAGTGGAAAATGGTTGAGCACTGGACTAAATGCTGTATAATATTTTGTTTTATTCCTCTACATTCTGAGTTCAAATCCTACTAGAATCAACTTAACCTTTCTTCTCGCTACGGTTGGTAAAATAAGTACCAATAATATACAGGAGTTGGTTTAATAAATTATACTCTCTCACTCTCTCACCTCATCAAATTGCCAAAGTAAGAAATCATTAATGTAATTAAAATAATTTGTTGAGTTCGTAGACATGGTAGAGAACTAGACCTTAGCTATTTTGATTTGTTCATCTACATTCAAATTCTGCTGGGCTGTGGTGCCAGCAATATATATATATAATAGGGTTACTGTGTTAAAGTTAGCCGAATAAAAATTTGGTTTAATAAAAAAAATTTTTTAGATTTCTTGTTAGAAAAGTATGACAAACCACATACTGAGGCAGAAAGTTGTCAGTAAGACAATTCGAGTTCCTAACTATAGCCTTTTTCTTTTATGTCAATAATAGTATTTAGACAGGTATGAACATTATACAATCTTATAAATTTTAGCCTTTCTGCCTATTTAAGAAATCAATAATTATTGTACTTGTTTCGATCTACCTAGGTGGTTAATATGTGCCACTCTCACTTCACATTTGAGGAAAGTGTCTATCTGCAAACATGCATCATGCTTCAACAGTCTTATTAAATGTGTGAATTTTCAGAACCGTTCAACTCCTTGACAAAGAAATAAAACATTTGCTGACATACTGTTTTAAAAGCAGCTAAATTATTTTATTTTTATTGCATGCAATCTTTCAGAGTTTAAATATCTAAACGACAAATTGGTTTACTAATGTCATAAGTTTTACAAAAAGAAAATAAGAAAATCTGTTGAGAAAAGATTTTTATATTGGTGGCAGTTTTAATGAGAACAATGTAGTGGGTGGGGTACAATTGAACATTGGAACTGTTTGAGCATCTGCTTAACACATTTTTTATGGCTTAGTCATGGCATTTTCAGGCCCTCTAAAGTTAGTAAGATTTATATGCTTGAGCATCTGTAAGTCAACATCTTTAGGGAAAATATAGGCAGCTAGGGAAATATAGAGGCTTGACATTCTGGGTAGAAATGATATGGCAAAGTGGTTAGTGCAGGGCCTGGGCAGTGAGACACAGTATGGATGATTGAGAAGAGACAGGTTTGGGTGGGTTTGATAGCAACTAGGTAGTTCAAAAGAGCAGAGTCCATTCTAGTAGTGTCAGCACATCTGTGGGCGATAGGTTGTAGTGTGTTAGTGAGTGAGTCTGTGCCAATGAGTTGGATGGCTTTCTTTTGGATTCAGTCTAGGATGTTTGTGTGTGTGTAACAGTAGCATTGTCTCAGATGTGGGACTTACTTCAGCTTTGTATAGAGTTTAGTAATTGATCAGGACAGAAGTATTTTCTGGCCTGAAAAAGAAAGCTAGTCTTTGGGATGCAGACTTAACTCTAAGTTATCTTTTGGGGGTCACCAGGAAAGATCAGACATTGTGAGGCCTAGCATTTGTAGTGACTTTGAGGGTTTCCAATACCATCATTATTTTCATGACAATTGGAATCCTGATACATTAGTACAGGATTCTTAGTTGAAGATGATTACAAGATCGTCGATGATTACAAGATGTCTTATTCTAGTATGTTTTCAGCTACTGCCAACAGTAGCATAACTAAATATGTAACTTGCTATCACTCTGTCATGATGCACTGGGGTTGGAGTGGAGTGTACACTGAAATCATTTCCTTTTGCTGCTTCCAGGTAGGCATGAAGCTTAAGATTTTTAAAAGGAGGATGGGTAAATGGGAATTGTGATGTATGTTGTTGTTTAGCTCCAAGTAAGCTCTAATCTAGTAGACCTTTCCAGCCATGACTCTCTTTCTCTCTCTCTCTCTCTCTCTCTCTCTCTCTCTTTATTTTTCTTGGTGCATTTTCAAAGTGTCCTTCCTATCTTAAGATAATGTGTGAATTGAGAGAGATTTGGTTTTTGTTTCTAGAATGTTGAGTGACCATATAGAGGCTTCCTCTGTAGCTTGTGTGATGTATGTTGATTCCTTTACCAGAAGTATTAATAGTGACCAGAGTGAAGGGAAATAGCAAATCCATCCAGTGGGTTTCCATACAGTTTCTGCTTACCCATGTTCACTCAGAAGGCTTGGTTTGACTCAAGGTTATGGTAGAAGACACTTGCCCAAGGTGCCACTCAATGGAATCAAACTTGAAACCATGTGATTTTAAAGCAAATTTTTTAATCACCTGGCCATGCCTCCTCCTCCTTCATCCATCTGTGAACTTGTGAGGAGCTTTTTTTTTTCTTTCTTTTTTTCTAGACTTGTGTTATTGGGAATTTATAAGTAAAAGATCTACCTGTCTCACTGTGTCATGGCTGCCATAGAGTTTATTGGAAATAACAGCTTATCATATTGTCAGTTTGTTGTTGCTCCTGTTGTTAACTAAATGAAAAAACAGTAGGAAACCTACAAAATATCTGTTTGAGATGTTGTTTTTTTTATATATACCATCAAAAGGAAGAACAAAATAAAATAAAGCAGTTTTAATTTGCTGTAAATATTAACTGGAACTTTGATATAGGTTTCATTAGTGATGGTGGTGGTGGTGGTGGTGGTGGTGTGATAGTGATAAGATGATAGTAGCAGTAGGGTTTCTAATAGCTTAGTTTTTTGCAGAGGCAAAAAAAAAACCCATGCTGCTATACGAGACAAATGAACAATTTTGCTAGCAGCTTCTGAACAGTAGGTGTAAAATGTCTTCTGTGTCAATAACGATTGTGCTATTTATTTAGTTTTAATGCTTATTGATCTCTTGACATTATTGATTTTAGTTGGAATATAAAATTGTTAGTAACACCTGGGTCATGTTTCTTTTTTCAGTCTAAATTTTTTTTTACTAAGATGTTAACTAAGAATGGAATAGTAGTCAATTATTTCTTTTGTTTCAGCGATTAGCACATCTCTATCTTTCCTTGCCTTTTTCCTCCTCCTTTCTCTACCCACCCCACCATCCTTAATTATGCTTCCTTTTAGTTACATTTCACTGAGTGTTGTGGGAGTTTTGTGTAACAGTGAAAGATCTTGGGGGTATTAAACTCATGGCCTGATTACAATTCCTTGTCAGTACCATTTCACATGCATTTCTGTCTCTTGTAACCTCGGAAAAGACATTATCACAACTGCTTGTTTGACCCCCCTCCTCCTCCCTATAAATCTTATGCTGTATATTATCATAGGAAGAACTAAATGTGGATTCTCAGACAGAAACAATATTTCTGTTGTTTTCTCTCTCTATCGTTCTCTTTTATGTCACTCATAATTCATTTCTCTCTCTCAGCTTGTCTGTTTCTTTCTTTTTCTTCCTCTCTCTCTCTCACACACACACACAACTCTTTCGCTTATATTTCTTAATTCTTGTGCATACTCATAGCTCTTGTTTTTTGCACTTGTCTTCTCACACTCATAACTCTTGTCTCTCTCACATGCTAGTAACTCTTGTCTCTCATCTCTCTCGTCTCTTGTAACTCACATTTGTATCTCTAGTAGCTTTCGTCTTTGTGTCTCCTGTAGCTCTCTTATCTATGTGTTTCTTGTAACTCTCATCTCTCTGTCTTTTGTAACTCTTGTATTTCTGTCTCTTGTAACTCATCTGTGTCTCTTGTAACTCTCATCTCTGTGTCTCTTGTAACTCTCATCTCTGTGTCTCTTGTAACTCTCACTCTGTCTCTTGTAACTCATCTCTCTATCTCTTGTAACTCATCTCTCTGTCTTTTGTAACTCTTGTATCTCTGTGTCTCTTGTAACTCTTGTATCTCTGTGTCTCTTGTAACTCATCTCTGTGTCCCTTGTAACTCTCATCTCTGTCTCTTGTAATTCTCATCTCTGTCTCTTGTAACTCTCATCTCTGTGTCTTGTAACTCTCATCTGTGTCTCTTGTAACTCATCTCTGTGTCTCTTGTAACTCATCTCTCTGTCTCTTGTAACTCATCTCTCTGTCTCTTGTAACTCATCTCTCTGTCTCTTGTAACTCATCTCTCTATCTCTTGTAACTCATCTCTCTGTCTCTTGTAACTCTCATCTCTCTCTCTTGTAACTTTTGTCTCTCTGCCTTGTCTCTTTTGTAGTTATATATCTCTTGGTAACTCTCATGTCTGTCTCTTGTAACTCTCGTCTCTGTGTCTTGTAACTCTCGTCTCTGTGTCTCTTGTAATTCAAGTCTCTGTGTCTCTTGTAACTCAAGTCTCTGTGTCTTTTGTAACTCGAGTCTCTGCGTCTCCCGTCTCTGTCTCTTGTAACTCTCATCTCTATATCTCTTGTAACTTTCATCTCTCTGTCTCTTGTAACTCTTGTCTCTATATCTCTTGTAACTTTCATCTCTCTGTCTCTTGTAACACTTGTCAGTGTCTTCCACTACTCTTATCTATCTTTGTATCTCTTATCTCATTTGTCTCTCTCATAACTTTTTGATTCTCATTCTCTATATCTGTCTCCACTTTTGTTTTCTGTTTCTCTTTTGCTGTCAGCTCTCTCTCTCTCTCTCTCTCTCCAAACTCTTTATGTTTGTTATAGCTTATCCTCTATTTATGTTGTTAGTCTTGTTGTCTTGCGTTTCTCAATATTTTACCTAAATTTATTCATAACCACTCCAAGATAACATTTCACCCTATTTGGGTCAGTTTATATATATATATATATATGCAATATAAAGTGGTGAAAGCCTACTTTACAGCTTCAACGAACTTATGGACAGTTCAGTCTATGGCAGTGGCCTGTGTATTTTATACCCAGTGAGGCAGATGTTAGAGTTTTTCAAATAGCTAGTGTTAAATGGATTCATTTTCCTAACTTCCTATGATGTATTCAACACACATATTACTTAAAGTGTCATTATTTATTCTCTCTTTATCCCCTTCTCTCTCTCTCTCTCTCTCAACCTCTTTCTTTCATTTTCTATTCCCCCTTCTCTCTATCTCTCTCTCTCTCAACCTCTTTCTTTCATTTTCTATTCCCCCTTCTCTCTATCTCTTCACTTCCCTGTTTTTGATGGCCCTTTTAAAGTTTGCTCTATAATACGATGTAGTTGTATCAATGAATTCTATATATTGTTGTTTTGTCCCCTCCTTTATCTCTCTCTCTCTCTCTATATATATATATATATATATACACACACATGTAGTGCAAATGTTCTTATTACCAAAAATGTATTGTGCTCAGTACATCTTTGTGGTGAATGTTTCATGATTAATCTGAAACTACTACTCTAATTGCCAATATATACATACACATAATGATTTTTTTTTTTTTTTTTAAATTAGTGTTTTTGACTGGCTGACCTTTTTAACACCAATCACACTACACATTCATTCATTTATATATAACTAACATATGCACTTGTTAACATTCATTTGCTCTGGGGCTTTGTTTTTGTTGTTTTTCCCCACATTGTAAATAGTTTTGAAAAGCTGAATATGTTTGTTGTTGGAGCATTTGCTAATAATATGCCTTGGTCAAGCTGACCACTAATACAAAAGTAATCTATCAAATATAGGGATGTAAATCTTACAAAACATAACTGTTCACCGTGGTTTAACCTGGCTTTGTCTCCCTCTACACTTTCATGGGATGTCATATGCTGTGCCATTTTTTTTTAATATCTAGTCTTTTGTATTCTTGGATCTTTTGGTGTTGTCCACTGCAGAGATACACAAGATAAAGCACTTAATAAATTGATCAGTGCAGTGGTGTTTCCATTTTGGTAACATTCACCACATGAAAGCTGAAGCCTATAGCTGCAATTGATGCTACACACACACACTTACACTATCTATACACACATACTGTATCTATGTTAGAGAGGAGAGATGACATTATAGAAAAGATTAATTTCAGATAAATAAATCCAGATATTGATCAAAAAGTGATTTCCTTTCAACCAATCTTTGCTCTTTCATGAAAACTTCTAAATCTATTTTAAAGAGAGTCCAAACTAATATAGATTGATTCCCATTTGTGTGTTTTGTGATTTGTTGAATCAAAGGAATGACAGACAGGATGTTGTAGTGTTTGTAAATATTGCTGATGAGTTTTTGCACAGCATTTTAACTCTTTAAACCATCAGGTATTGAATATATAGATTCTGCTCATCAAAGTTGACAGTATCTTACTTTAGCATACCTTGAGAGATCTTCAACTTTTAGAACTGTTATTGTGTTGTTGATTTGTGTGTATGTATGAGAGAAAGGTTTGTGTCAAGTGATAGTGTTGAATGGTCTGTAATTTATTCTGGTGGTGGTGGTGTGTGTAAATGAGGTTTGCAGGTGAAGCAAGAATGGACATATTCTGGACTTGCTCGAGATAAACTTGTAAACTAGTGATGGTATTTGTTTTTTCTTTTCTTTTGTGAGATGTCTTTGTGGTTGTATTTTTCCTCTTTAATATTTTGCTGTGTAAAAAACTTTCAGATGTATGTGATGTGGAATGATTTTTTTTTTTTTTTTTTTTTTTTCTGTAGTGTGTGGAGTATTGCAGAGTATTAGTGGTTGTTGTTTTGTGAAAGAAAAATGTAGCACAATTACTCAATTGAATATTCCCCAGGAAACTTTCTTTTCCCTGAAAAATCTATTTGGGGGTAGGGTTCTTTTTAGCATTTTCCTTGGTCCATTTGAAGCAAGCACACTTCAAAGGTGATGGTGACCTGTTATATTAGGTCACACAATGTTACGGATTATCACCTTCTGTAAGAGATTCTGGAACAGTGTTGGAATAGTCTTTATCACCTCTCTCTCACCTCTCTCTCACCAGTCTTTACTCTTCACTTAATTAAAGAGTAAAATGAGCTATTTTTTTTTATTATGCAGATTATACTGGCTAAAAATTATTCGTATGTAAAATTTATTGTTGACTGATCAAAGCAGACTAAAGTAGACTTTCCTTTGCTGATGAGGCCCAATAATAACAAAATATTCCCATAGTCGGCCCTTGCTTGCAAATAAAGATCAGATTTTCCCCTAAGCATGTAAATTAATTTTGAGATTAACTTTTTTGAAATTATCTGTCCCCCACCTTTTTTTATTTTTATAGTCACTAACAATTACTGCTAGATTCTTGTTTTCTTTCTAAAATTTCAGTTAATTGAGGATTTTTTTTTTTTTTTTCGTATATCCTTCAGTACACCACCCTTATTTACTCTACTCTATTTCACTTGTTGATTCTTTTATTTTCGATCGCTCTTTCTTTTCCCCATCTTGTGTTCAGTGAGTGTCAGTATAATTTATAGAACTTGTCTTTACTTTTTATGATCTCACATTTATCTGCCTGTCTATCTATCTTATATAATAGAACATTGATCAAGTTAAATTATTCCTGGCCCATTTACTTTGTCTACACAGTCAAAGCTCTACTCAAGAGTAGACTCTAATTCAACTCACAATTTATTCATTCATTTACTAAAGAAATGTTAATGAACTTTCTCTTAGTATGAAAACATCCAAGCATGTGTGGTTTATAAGTTTCAACCTAATATCTAATGAACTTAGCCACTCACATAAATCTGTAGTCAATATTCACTAAGAGATAGTTCCATGTTTGACCCTGTCACAGTATATATGGTCACATGGCAACTTTGTCATCATAAATATTTTCAATTCTGTCTGTGTGTCCCATCTTATCTTTTTTTTGCATCTTGTGTGAGAGAGAGGCAGAGATGTAGAATGAATGGTTAACCTAGTTGGTTTACTTACTCTTTGGTTAGTGAAGAATGTGTATGTTTATCTTTTTTTTTCTGTTGGCACAGGGAAAATGACCTCTCAATGCGGAGAAGTAGCGGCTCGACCTGGAGGGACTCCCTGATTTCCGAGCTACGTACTCTGTCGAGTA
>JAOPJM010001463.1:33795381-33810788 GCA_027124095.1 Muusoctopus leioderma | reverse complement strand
TTTCTAACATAGGCACAAGGCCAACAACCCAGTACTTGACTGGTACTTTATTTTATCGAACCCGGAAGGATGAAAGGCAAAGTTGACCTCGGCAGGATTTGAACTAAGAGCGCAGTGAGCCAGAAAGAATATCCTAAGGTATTCTGTCCGACACGCTAACGACTGCCAATTCGACGCAAATAATAATAATAATTGCTTCTATCATTGGCACAAACCCAGAAATTTAAGGGGGAGGGGTAAGTTGATTAAATTAACCCTAGTTCTTGACTGGTATTTTGTTTATTGACCCCGGAAGGATGAAAGGCAAGGTTGACCTCGGCAACATTTGAACTCAGGACGTAAAGAGCTGGAACAAATACTACAAGGCATTTTGTCCAACGCTCTAACATTTCTGCCCACACTGCCACAAATTTGTGGAGGTTCTGTATAGCCAACTGAATCAGCCCAGTACATGCTGGTAGGTTGGGATGGCTAAGTCCACCCTGACAGAATTTGAATACAGAATGTAAAAGAACAAAATTAAATACTATTAGGCATGTAGTCGGGCATTTTACCATTTTTGCTAGTACCACGTATTTAGACATATTTAACCAACAGGTGTGTGCTGGCAGCCCAGTAGGCTGTGTTTGTCCCTTACATAACCTTCAAGTTCATGAACCTAAGTTCAACTAAAACAAAATTCATATTTTGGAGTTTACTCCAGCATATTACTTATTCATATTTTATCAACCCTAGAAAGATAAACAGGAAAGTTGACTTTTGTGGGATTTGAACTAAGAAAAGTAAGAGACCAAACCAGATAATACAGCCAGGTTAGCCAGCTGTTTACTTACATATTATTCAATGGAATATTGATGATTTTTACAATGTCTCAAAGCCACAAATTTGTAGAACTAAATACTGTAGCTCTGCTAATTCACCATCATAATAATTACAGTTGCAATTATGATTATTATAATATGAAAATTATTTTTATGGCAAGTTTTTTTTTTATCAAATTTCCCCATTAATATGAAATTGTAAACATTTTAATGGAAATATGGAGAGACAATATATACATTGGTCTTCGTGTCGTAAATTTGTAACAAAAATGATCACTTTTGTGGCTGCCAATTTCAAATTTCCTGTCTTGGTTGTGTGTGTGTGTATGTGTACATACAGATGCGAAACCGCATAAGCTCGTTGCAGGTTCAGTGATCAAGTGGAGAAGGTGATGAACTCCTGGCTGGCAGAGTGTGAATCATGAGTTCATATACTTCTCCCAAGTGTTGTGTTCTCTAGATACTTGATACATCTCATATCTTCCATATTAAAACATTCTTTAAATTGAACTACTGACTTCATTACACACATCTTGTTTTTATTTTCAGTTTATACTTTGTTTGCTGTTTAAATGTGTGTATACATGTGAAAACCAAAACTGTTCTTTCTTGTTAGTCTCCATCTTGTTCTGTTTGTGATACTGTGTGATGTGCCTGCTGTGTGTGCTGTCAATGTTTGTTTGTTTGGACTTCAGGAGAAGGTGGCCTCCCCATTTCAAGCTGGAGCAGTATTGAACAGCATCAAATCGGGTTTGTTGCCTGATCCGGTATTTCCAAACCCTTCAATGATGAGCAACCCTCTAGTCAAAGGCTTGGCTAATCAGAATCCAAAACGTAAGTATTACTGTAAAGTTGATGTTGACTCGGATAATTAGAAATCCTTGCCAATCAATAACTGTGACGCTTTTTGTTTTGTTTTATAATTTTTCTCTATCATCAATACCATTTCTTCAATATGAATATAAATTCTTTAGCTGAATACATACCATTTAATTCTTGTTATTGTTGCCTGGGAGTAGTTTTGCGTTTATTTCAGAAAAAACAGGAATGCTATTCTGTTCTTTCAAATCCTCTACTCTACAGTTTATATATTTCAATACTCAAGAGATGAAAGTGGCTGGCATAAATCGTTATGACAACTGTAATTGTTGAAACTATAATTAGACATTTTTCTTGCTGCCATTATTCCTGGTTAGATATTCAATTTCAATAGTTATTGAGTTTCTAGAAGCAAAAGGCAATTATTAAATATCTGCTAAAATTTTATTTGACTGGAAGGTCATTTGTTTGACATATTTTACACAATACAATTTCTGCATGTTGTAAGAAGCGACTAAAAGAGTTGGTGTCAGGATGGTCATCTGGCTGTAAAACACTGTCAAAAAATCCCATCCAACCTAATCCAGCATGGAAAAGCAGACATAAAAACGATGATGATGATGATGATGATGACTACTAACAACAGATTTGAGGTGCTAGTATGGGAGTTAGTCTTCTGTAACACCATAATATTTTTCAACACTGTCAACAAGCAAATAAATTATATAGTATTGACACAGTCCATTGGTTGGAACCAGTAGATATACATACACTAACACGCACATACACACATATATATATCCTGCAGAAAGTTAATTATCAACTGTTCATTCTTGTATTAAAAAAACCTCACTCGTGTTTATTAAAGCCTATCTTCTCTTTAGTATGATAACACACAAAAGTGGGGTGGTAGTTAGCATTGTGCTTGATCTTTTTACACCAGAGTCCAGTACTTTGTCAAATTGTGCTGTTATTATTGATTACTGTTTTGAAATCCGGCAAATGTGAGTCGGGCATCAAGAAATGTTGTCGTAATCAAGTAATTACCACATCTAGAAACTACTGATACAATGATAGTTTTGATATTACATCTCAACTGTTTCTGCTGTCTATCTACACACATACACACACACACACATGCTATCCTTTCTCTACATCCATTACATATATTTGTGCTATATTCTCAATATACTTTGAAATTCTGCCTTTAGCGCCAAATCTACAGAAATATAATCAAAGTTTCTCAATAGCAGCCACGTCATCCAACCCACTACAGATAATTGACTTCTCTGGAGAATTCTGGTTGCATTCTAACACTGTTGAAATCATCATGCTGCATTCTTTAACCCATTTCTATTCTATCCATTCTCACTCATATAAATATATAATAATCTTTGTCAATGTTATGCATATATTGTCTCTTTGCCTCACACTCATAGACTATCCTTCTCTTCATCTCAATATCTCTCTCTCTCCCGCTAAGCAAACCTCTTTCACTTTCACACTCTTAAACATTTGATATTTGACTCTCTTTTCTCATTCTCTCTTTCTTCTCGCATTCTCTCTCTCTTCTCGCATTCTCTCTCTCTTCCCGCATTCTCTCTTTCTTCTCGCATTCTCTCTCTTCTCCCCTTCTCTCTCTTCTATCCTTCTTTCTCTTCTCTCTCCTCTCCTCTTCCTTCTCTCTTTCTCAACACTCTCCTCACTTCATAAAAGACATAGCACCAATGCACTCTGGAAATTTCTGCCTTTATCATTAAAATCACTAAAATCTACAGAAATGGATTTGAAATATCAGCCACCGAAATGTAATCAAATTCTTCTTTTGTTCTTTATCTCAGCAAGACTTCTATATATTATCAACCTCACCTGACCATGTCTGGGACAAATTCATTGACTAATAAAATTCATGTATTCAGTTTTATAGTGACCTATATAAAAAGTCAGATTAGAATTACAAATATGGTTCTCTTGAATCTTGTACATAAATTTTTTTTTCTCCCTCTTGGCCTCAATTCTCTTGACCTGACTAGCAGCATTATATTACATATTCTCTTTAGCACCATCTTTCACTACTTCGATCTGTTCCTACAGTGTCTAGATGTTCTCTATTTTACAACTCCACTACCTTCAACAAGGACACAGATACTTTAGTCTTCTGCACTTAATGTGGTGATAGACAACATTATTTCTTATGAAAAGAGGATTGTGGATTGGTAGAATCATTAGTGCTGGAAAAAATGCCTGGCAGCATTTGTTCCAGCTCTTATGTTCTGAGTTCAAATCCTGCCGAGGTCAACTTTGCCTTTCATCCTTCCGGGGTCAATTAAATAAAGTACCAGTCAAGTACTGAGGTTGATTTAATCGACTTACCTCTCCCACCAAAATTTCTGGCCTTGTGCCTATGCTAAAAACAATTATTTCTGATGAAAAGACTGGTTTTGGCTACCCAAGGTTATGTTATTCCTTAAATGTTTTTAATTCCTAAAGACCTCATGCTTTGTTACTATTGCCATATTTGTGATCTGATGGAAGTAAAAATTATTTTGTTCCTGAAAAATTAATTATCAAAAATAATTTCTTAGAAATGTTTTTGCTGACTCAATAAGTTTTGGAATTAAGGACTGCATTCCCAAATTGCAGGAAGCCTTAGTATATTTCAGATATTACAGAAACCTTGTTTGTAATGCAATAAGAACTAAATCATACAATTTTTGAAGAAAATGCTTACTTTGGCTCTTTAGATTATATTGACAGTTTAGTGAGGAAAGTAGATAAGATGTTCTGTGCATTATGTTGGACTGAAGAGAGGAGTCAGTGTCTCCGCTTACAGTTATGGATAGGAATAGATGAGATTTGTGTAGTTTTATGGTTTGAACTGTTATAATTTATTAATTGGACCCATGGAAATTTCACGGAAAACGACTTATAAAACCACCATAAAGAGAATGAATAGTAAAAATCACACAAAAGGAAGAGAGGAACAATGTAGCCACCGCCACCAGTAACCAACACTACCACTACAACAAACAAACAAACAAATGTCACCACCACCAATTACCATTATCATTTCTTTTTTTCTCTGATTCTATCTCTCACTTTCTCACCTTTCTCCATCACTATCTTTTACTCACTTTCTTTCTATATTTTGCACACACACACACACTCTCTCTTTCTCTCTCTCTACCATTATCATCCCTAATGTTGCTGCCACCACTACCATGCTACCAATACTTTGTTTGTGTTACTTCCCTTAGTGTGACCAACATCTTACGTAGATATTAATATTATGATTAGTAGGAGACATGACTGAAGAGAGAGAGAGAGTTCCATAGAAATACAGTTCTATAGAATTACAGTTCTATAGAAATACAGTTCTAGGATGGAGAGATAGTGATTGTAGTCTGTATATTGGAGGGAGATTAGTGTTAGCTTAATGCTTTTGATCCTTATCAGCAGAGAAAACTGGAGTAGTATTGCAAACCTGTCCAACCAATGCCAATTTGAAAAACAGACAGAAACTAATGGATGGATATACGAATTTGTGAAATGTATAAGGCATACATTTTAGTGTTTTTTATATTTTTTAGAGACCTTGAAATTTCTTCAGTGTTAAAATGTCATTTAAGGCAGTAGCTGACATTGTGTGAGAATTATAATAATGTCAGTAATACATTTAACATTGAGACTTATAGTGTATATTTCCTGTTTATTGCAATATAGTTTTTACTGGAATTTATTCTTAGCTGATTTTTCTCTAAAGTTTATATTTCCATCTAAAATGTTTATAGTATAGTATATATATATATATAGTAACATTAAATGTTCTCAATTTTTTTTTTCTACTATTTTTCTCATTGATTCACTCTTTACTCCAAATGTAAAACGTATTGATCAGTTAGGAATGAATTCATTGGATTTTCAGAAAATGTTGGTACTTAAGTATAATAGTATCATAAATAGTACTATAAACTTGAACTCAAATCTTTCGATGTTTGTTGAAAATAAAGTGTCATTTATAAAGTAATCTGAAATGTGTATTTGATATCTTTCCAGCTAAGTAGCTATTATCTTTAAACTGATCAACAATTTTAATTAATTTACAAATCCTCATATAACAAGATGTAGTAGACTTGGTATTTTTCCATCTTGAGTATTGGATATTTTCAAATTTGAGACAATCAAATATTGACTTCAGGTAGAAAAGCTGTACTACCTAGGTGCCTTGTTGTGGGCACCTGTAATAGTATACTAGCTAGAGATGGTAGTGGCAAGAACTTGGGGAGGTTTTTATGTCAGTATTACTGGCAGTCTTCATCAGTTAAATGGTTCATTTAACAGAGTGATGTAGAGGAAAATAGATCTGCAGAACTCGAAGGAGAATGCAGTGAAACGGTGTGAATGTGTATTGTGAAACTGATATGAAGTAAGAAAGTGGCTGAAAATCTGGAATGAGAACCGTATGAACTGACTGCTTTAATACTGTAATCATTCATTTCATGTATTGCTAAATATGGAAATGAAACATCAGTTTTGTTTTCTTGTTGATGTCTTGTAATTATCTCTTCTAGTTGGATGGTTCTAAAAATTAGTAACAATATTAGATTGTAGGCGGCAAGGCAAATTGGCAGTCATTAGAGCGTCGGGCAGAATGCCTTGCAGTATTCGTTCCACCTCACTACGCTCGGAGTTCAAATCCCACCGAGGTCAACTTTGCCTTTCATCCTTTCAGGGTAGATAAAAAAGTACCAGTCTCAGGCAGTAAGTACACTGGCAGAATCATTAGAGTGTCGGACAGGATACTTTGCAGTATTTGTTCTGGCCCTTAGGTGCCTTTAGCAGAGTCAACTCTGTTGCAAGCATTTGGGCCAGGTCTCCTGTCTGAGGATACCTACCTTGCTCCATCCTCCATTCTCGAAGGGTGGTGGGCACTGCCTTCCCTCCTGGCTATGCGATATATAAAAAAAAGAGAGAGACAAATATGATAAACATCCCTATAGTTAGCTCATAATAAACATTTAAACATGATATATCTCTTATTCATTCTCTTAAATCTACAGATACATAGACTTATACATATGTAACGTGGGTAAATGTGCAAGTGATAGTGGTGTTATTGATGAATCAGAAAAAGACCATTTTCTAACAAATATATTTACGATTCTAACCAATGATACATTGCCATTCCTTGGCATTATATTGAAAGCAGAATGTATAATAAGCATAGAAGCGCACGACAATCTCCGATTACGAGTTCACTGTTCAGCTGAGTCTCTTCTACTGCAGCTACAATGGTCTACTCTTTTGAATTCAGTCAAACTTGTGGGTTTACCGTGTTTCATGTGAATTAAATAGGTGGGCCTGAACTGCTCTACAAACATCTAATCAGCTGTTATAGTATCTTCTGTTATAAATGAATTCTCTCTCTCTCTCTCTCTATCTATCTATCTATCTATCTGTCTCTCTGTCTTGCTCTCTCTCCTATATAGAGAATTAATTGAATTGAATGCATTTAACCTGATTTTAGATACAGTTAAGCCTTTAAATAGTAGTTTAAGACAGTTAACCTCTCTCACTTCCAGTATCTTTCTATTCCTGTAGAAAAACCTGTTTTCACACTGAAATCTAATTTTAGTTTAAAAATTAAAAATTTTAGTTGAGAAATTAAGTTATCACTAAGAATGTAGTATAGGCAAATCCAAAGACCCAGTTTTCATTCACATAACAGTGTTAATAATAAATGTCTTTGAAACTTTTCTATGACTGCTAAAAAGAAAGATTTTTCCTGTTACTTGAAAATTGTCATACGTAACATGCGGTTAAGAAAGGAATCTTTAGAAGTGAATAATTTATTCTTTAACCCTTTTGATACCAACCCGCCTGAAACTGCCCCTGTTTCTATTATAAAAAAACATTTGTTTTAAAGTTTTCATATTTAAATTTAAACCTTCCATTATAATTTTATGTAATAAATTTTTATTAAGTTATGTTCCAAACACCAACTTCATAATGACAAGGTTAGTTATTTTACTAAATACCTCCAAATTCTTGATTATTTTCAAAATTGAAATCATATGCAGTGTATTTCATTAGAAATATGGTAACAAAAGGGTTAAAATAGTCAATTTTACTTGAATATGTTTTTATGGAATTCCCTTTCAATGTGTTGGTTAGCCAGTTGTGAAGTTCTTTAATACTGTTGGAGCTTCTCCTTTACTAATCAATTTCTATCAAAACTACTATGAAGTGGATTAATGAAATTATTCTTCAAGTTATATTTCTATAGAAGAAAGTTACAAATGTAGTAGGCTTTCGTTAGTGGAATGGTTGTAATAAATCTCAGATTTAGAGCAAAAGTGAAACAATGGAAGTATATTGATGGTAGAGAGCAACAGTTCCCAAACTTATTTTGTCGCAGAACCCTTATACTGAATTTTATTAAAAGACAATGCTGGTATAAAATATGGACAAAATACCTTATGGTATTTACTTAATGTCTCCTAATGTTCTGAGTTGAAATCCCACTGAGGTTAATAAAATAGGTACCAAAGTACTGGGGGAAATTTAATCATCAGTACCCTTGCCCAAATTCATGGACTTGAGAGTCTGTTAGAAATCCTTATTGGATGATGATTTCTTGTACAATTTCTCAAATTAAAGGGGTTGTGTGGATAATACCAACCAACAAAGCCCATTTAAATTTACTATACATAAGAAGTGTGAATGCTATGGAATGATAATCTGAATGAACCACATGACTTGGTTTCAGTTTCCAGTCGTAGCTGTTTCGCTACTCATTATTAATGCATTTGTGAAAGACCTGAATACCACCGCTCTCCTTCAGGCTTCATGCCTGCCAAAGAAGGCAATGACAGATCACTCAAATATATATATATTACATCCTGTTGTGCATGTGTGTCTGACCACACAGTTTCAACTTGAATTCATCAGTTTAGCATCCAACATAGCTAGAACAGATATTTAATTTGACTGATATTTGTTAGTACTTTTAACTCCCTGCAATCAGCAACTCTTGGGACAGTGTCAAATATATCTATTGTGACACTAGCAACAAGTGAGGTTGACAATTTTGAATTTATAAATATTATTCAAGTAGTATACTAGTTTTATTTTGGACTAACTACTTTGGAATAATTACTTTGGACTAACTACTTTGTTAGATGGCTTATTTGAAGTCAACAGTTATTGGGAAAAGTTTACAAAAGGAAATAAGTTTGTGTATCATGAGAAGAGGATCCTTCTACAGAAATCCTACTAATCTATATTGGTGTGTGTTTGTGATAGAAATGTTTTTGCCAAAAAAAACATGAGACAATATAAACTGTTTTGTATTTTTTCATGTTTTGAAAAAAAATAAAATGCTTTGATTGTAATACCCTTGTTGTTAAATTGCCTCAGGTTATTTCTGTAATCTTTTTCCCTGGCTTGATAATGATTTTGGTTGGGTCTCCAAATTTACAACTGAAATACTCTTTACTAGTGTTATCCCCCTCAACTGTGAAGTATTTTCAGCTAAGTTGACATCAGTGAAATACTGTATTCAATTAAGCCAATGAGGGAGCGTCTATGCAGTTGCACAACCTGCTAGAAATAGCAGATAAATCTCCCTAAATCACATCCTACTGTCTTTAAAAAAAGCACACATTGGATAATGTAGTCCTAAATGTACTATGTTTGAAATGATGTCAGGGTAGTCATGGCTGGAAAGCCTTGGACTCTAGGTATGTCTGCTCGTGCGTGATATTTTTGAGATGCATTGTGACTCTGCCACGCCCATATTCATCCTTTCCTTCCCTTCCTCACATATGTCATTTACCTTCTACTCACATTCTCAGGTCACATTTGCCCTCAAAGACTATGTAGAGTAGAGAGGACTCTAACCTGCAGAAGACAAGGTATCCTCTCTAGTGTTAGTACCACAATAAAATGTACCCAGTACACTCTGTAAAGAGGTTGGCAATGAAACAGAGACAACATAGCCTAGAGAGGACTCTTTAGTTGTGTCATGGACAGGAAACCAAGTCAATTGAAATGTATGAGCGAGGCGTGGTCCCCTGACCTATCTGGGAGAGTGGTGGCTCTGAATATGAACTGACTGAGACCAAAATCACCTGTCCAATCCATGCCAGCATGGAAAGCGGACGTAAAATGATGATGATGACAGAGTAATATATCTTGCTTAGAAGTGCAATACAGTGATTATAGCAGGGTTTGAACTTTGCTTTAAGTAGTCAAACAACTTAAAACCTTAAAGTTGTAGCAACAGAGAAGTCAGTGTTTTGGTGGGGGAGGGGCAGGTTACAATAAAAATAGGTTTCCACATGTAGTTTGTTATGACTGCATTATAGTATCAGAAGGAGAACGTCCAGATGGTTTCCTGATGCATATTTCAATTATGCACAAAGCCTAAGATTGGGTAGAGGGTAACTGGGTCTTATCATGTTTATACTTTTCTGAAGAGTATTACTGATGAAAGTGAAGTGAGATAGCTACAAACAGGTATTGAGATTGGGTTGTGAACTACTTAGCTTACTTGCTGGGGCTTTCATTCTAGTTTATGGCATTTACCTTGATAAAAATATTTAATTGCATCACACTTAATGTTACATTCTTCCACTTCCTAATGTTTTCTTTCAATTATATGTTCAGATTGTTATATTGTTATTTAGTCACAGGAGTGGAGGTGGGGGTAGTGTTCGTGATCCTTGCAGGTCCTCTCGAACACCCGCAGAAGGCAGTTCTCGTCAATGTGCCGCACAGAGTTCCTCTGGCATTCTGTGGTTGATATTCAGCTTCTATTTTTGTAGATTGGTATATTGGGAAATACATGGACAGAGAGAGAGGGTGGGGGGGGGCTGCAGTTCTGGATAGGAAATACTGAGTATAGTGTTTATTGCGGGGTATCACACAGCTGAGATGGCAAGTAACGGTGAAGCACATCAGGTGGGTTTGAGGAAAGGTGGTATGTAACTTGCTAGTTGAGAGGAGTAAACCATTATAATACCAGAAGAGATGGAGAAAAAAGAGAATATTTGTGGGTTAGTAGTAGTAGTATACTAGGTATACTTCCCTAGTTAGCTAGATTGCTTTTATTTTTATTATACTGTCTAGGATATTTGCTTGTATAGCAGCAGCACCACCACCCCAGTTATATGAGCAGGACTGAAGTATTTTCTTGTCCTAGAGAGAAATGCTAGCCTTTGGGATGCAGTTTTATATATTATATATGTAGTATGACTGTCATGAAAGATAGTCAGATTGTGAGGCCTAATATTTTTAGCTGTGTTTTAGGGAGAGTGTAGTGCATGACTATTTTCTCAGTATGTATAATGATTGACTTGAAGGAGATTAGGTTGTCATGTTTGCATTAGATGATACTTTTGTGGTTTCATTTTATGGATCCAGTGTATGCCTGGCATGAAGTGTCTCTAGGTTGTGAAGGGTGGTGTAATCTGCATAGGAGAGTGTGTGTTTTAACCCTGAGATGGTCATTGGTGTACAGAAGGAAGAGTGTGGAGACATAATTGAACTCTGAGGTACATCAAAGTTGGCATAATATTGTACAGTGAGAATCAGATCAATGCATACTGCAGTGGAGCAGTTGTTACAGGAAATTTCTGATCTAAATGATTAGAACCTCTCGGTGGGCAACATAGTTATGGGATTCTTTTACCAGACATAGTTGAAGGCTTTGCTAAAGTTCTCAAAGGTGAGAGAGACCACTAGTGTGTGACATAGAAGACAGATTTTCAGTATACCTGGCTCAATGGAAACCATATTGATGGTTGCTGAGAAGAGAAAGAAACCCAACGTGATAAAAGAGGTGGTTGTTTAAGACTGTCTCTATCACCTTTGTTGTGTTAGAAATGAGTGGAATAGATTGGTAGTTGCAGGGTCAGAGAGGTTGCTCTTTCAAGGGATGGGACACACAGGCACATGTTTTCTTGGGGGGCTGAGGTAGATCACTGTTGAGAGCTGAAAATTGAAGTGTTTGGTGAGGAGAGAGCTAACACAGGAGCATATTGTTTGAGAGTAATGGAATAGACACCATCAGAACTGGTGGCCGTGCATGTGGTAGTAGTGAAGCAGAGTAGTTTAGGAGGTGTTTTGTTGTGTGAGCGGTATGGAGTTGAGGATTAGTGGTTCAGAAAGTTCTGTAAAGTTAGTAGGGACCTCCTTAACAAGGGGCTAGTGAGCTTGGTAACAATTTGGGATGCAAGAGAGCTTGCATGCTGTGTGATGTACAAAGCAATCCTTTGTTTTCCTGGTAGTTATCTTGCTGGCATGGCAATGTTCTTTACCTGTACACCTGCAGTGCAGTTACATGGAGTTTTAGAGAATAGTATTAATCACTTACTTAGCTGCCAAAGGTAGACAGCATATAATTGGCTAAACTCAAATCATACCCAATAATGGGTAGGTGAGGAGACTTAACTGGTATAACAGTTAAACTTAGCAAAAGATTGTCTCTGTCAGCAGTGTCAGAGGAATTGTGTGCATTGTAATGACCAAGGAATATAATTTGAGAGTGAGGGGAATTGAGGGGAGAGATCTTGTGTCACAGTAACTAGAAGTCTTTGTTACTAACTTCCAGGTGAGTGATTTCTATGTAGGTGCTGATACTTTCCTTACAAAGGAAGTAGGGATATAAAGTGGAGATGACTTAGAGATATGGATGGAGATTTGTGTCTTAGAGATGAATAGTAGATGTGGTTTTTGAGTTGTTGTTTAGCCACAGGTCAGCCTTGATTGAGCAGACCTATAATGAAAGATGTTCAAGTCACGACCCTGCCATCTTTTTGTATATCAGTGACTACATTGTCCAATAACTTTGGTTATCTGCAAAAGGAATGTTTTAAACATTTATTTCACCTATATTCCCCAACTATCTTTATTCTATTTTGAGAATGTTTTTCTATTTTTGAATGGCTTGAAAAGATTTGCAAATTTTGTTTGTATTAATAAATAATTGAAGCAATTCTGGCTGGATGCACTATTTATTAACACAACTGTTGTAACATTTTAGCAAGATTGTTTGCTTATTTTATCTATAAAAGACTGTAATGTGACACATCCACTGGCTCAGTTTTTTTTAAACAATGCTTTGATGTAAATTATTTTGGTCCATTATTTTCTTTAATTTAAAAAAGGATGAAAAAGAATGCTTCATTCTTTTCTTCTTCAATATCTCTCAGCGTGTTATGTGAATAGGGTTTCTTTTTCTTTTAGTGCTTGAACAGTTTCACCAAGCCCTTCAGCTACTTCAGAAAACCTACATACATCAGACCATCATGAGAAATGCCAAACCAGGTATTTTGGCTTCTAAGTTTGTTTATTTACAAATGAATAAATGAAAAACTTGGACTAATTTTCTAATATTAATATTGCTTGCTAGGGTTTCCTGAGGAATATGATGTATTTATTAGGTATTTGGCTCTTTAAACCTTCAGCTGGAACATATAAATCTAAATGAAAATTGTTATAGTAGCTCATGTCTAGTTATACATGACTAAATTTCCTTTCATGATTAATCAATGTAAATATTTAAACAATCATAAATAGACATTAAATTAGACACCCTACAAACACAAACCCAAGAAGGAAAAAATATGCCCAGAACTGCCCACAAGAATGGAACCGTGCATCTGCAGTATCTGGCAGACCCGTTTTTCGATTCCCATGGACAGTTCTGGGTACAGTTTTTTTCTTGAGTTTGTGTTTGTAGATTGTCTAATTTATTTTAATGTTTATTTATGATTGAAAATCTTAACCACTTACTTAAGTCAGCTACTACTATTTAAACAATGTTTTCATGTAAATTATTTTGGTCCAAACTAGTAGCATTCTTTTCTCTAATTTAGAGAAAAGACTGCTAAAATATTTTCTTCTCCGATATCTCTAATCAAATTCTTCAAAAACCAGGTTTTTGTTATAAATGACCATTGGAATAGTTAGTAGCAGTTTATTCCATACAATAGTTATATTAAGTTTTTAATTACAAGGTCACAAATTTATGGTTTGACTTAAAATATTTTATGACATTCATGTTTTCTTAGGGACATAAGCAAATGTAAAGTGAATTCACTTTACCCCAAAACAAACTAAAATTGCTTAACCCTTTTGATATCAACCTGACTGAGATTGCCTCTGATTTCATGATTCAATCTCTAATTTCAAAGTGTTTGTATTTAAATTGAGACATTTCATCATGATTTTAAGTAAGAAACTTTTATTAAGAGATGTTCCAAACACCATCTTAATATTGGAAAAATTAGTTATTTTACTAAATTCCTCCAAATTCTAAATTATTTTCTAAAATAATTTAAACACATGGACAGTGTATTTCATTAGAAATCTGGTCATGGCAGGGTTAAAGCTGACATATACATACATAATACTGTATGATACTCACCCTGATACATACTAATATGGTAATTAACTTGGCTGAAAAACAAAATTTACTCTGCTGTCTGTGCCAGTTCCCTGCTTCAGCCAATGTAATCTAGCTCTATATTGGACTGTAAGTGATAGAAGAAAAGGAAGGTTCTGGATAAACTGGCTGCTGGCTGTCAAAAAAGACCTCAAATTTTTAAATGTCACCTGGAAAGAAAACAGATGATGGCAGCATGGTTATTGCTGCAAGCTAACTAAATAATAATAATCATAAGAAGTAGCAGCAAGTACCATATAATAAGACACAAGCTCTCAGTAAGCCGTGTGTTTGGCCTGGTTTCAATTTTCAGTTAAAATCGTTTAAAAGTATACTGCTAAATGCCTTTGTGGGAAATTTGAGTGTCACATCTTGCTTATCTTCTATAAATCTGAGATCTTGTGGCTTGTCAAAAGAATTAATGTTGATGATTTCTAATTTAGACATCCTGCTAGAAATTTATAAAGGAGGGTATCATTATTGTAATGTTCATAAGCAGTATAAGTAAAGTGTGTTTGCTTCAACTGGAAAACAAAACCAGTTTACAGACTCTTCTAAAGTAATAGCTATAGTAATAATAATAACTTTACTTGATGTGACTATTTTTGTTATATTGTTATTTAAATCTGTTATTTCTGTATTTACTTGTTGTGAGCATATTGAAAGATTTGTCGTTGTTTTTTTTTGGCCATTTGAGTTACAGGTCTTCTCGGCCCTGGTCCCAATGTTTCCTTCAATCCACTGATGAACTCAAACATGCAGCTGGGACTGATCATTCTGCTAGCTCTCCAGATGCAAGGACAAAGACAACAGTTAGTGAGTAAAGGACGTTTTAAATCTATATAAATATTGTATGTGTGTGTGTACCACAATTTAATGTACATTGTCTACATACTGACAAACTAGTGACTCTTCTCTTTGTTGAGAGGTCATGTTATCTATTTAGCTATTGTATCTCATCATTCACTGCAACCATGGCTTTGTTAGAGAATGCAAACCTGAGTACATGACAATATGTGAATGTAGATTTTGTTGAGAAGAAAATATACTTATCAGTATTGTAGATGACAGTGAATATATCAAAATAGCAAAGAAGCTGTTACAGAAGTCATTTAAAAGATTATGTAATAGTGCTAAGCACTTATTGCAGATATTTTGGTTGCCTTATATATATATATATATATATATAGCCAAACGAAACATGTGTGAGGCGTGGTCCCCTGACCCGTCTAAGAGAGTGGTGACTCCATTCACAATCGACGCAGGCCGAAATCACCTGTCCAACCCATGCCAGCATGGAAAACAGACGTAAAATG
>JAOPJM010001463.1:33777057-33793591 GCA_027124095.1 Muusoctopus leioderma | reverse complement strand
GTGTTGGTGACAGGAAGAGCATCCGACCGTCAAAATTCTGCCTCAATAACTCTCTCCGTCCAACCCATGCTAGCATGAAAAAACGGACGTAAAAAGCGATGATGATTCATATTTAAAAGTAAAGCTAATAAATTTGAGGGAGTGCTACATGGCCAACAATTGACATTTATAGCTGTTGGTGCATTATCATGAGTACTGTCACATTGTTAAAGAGTGGATCTTTATATTCACTTGTGCCACATTCCTGTCAATAACTATTTAATCCCTTTTGGGTCTTCATTTGTTTGGAAATTTTACTCGTCTCCTGTGGTCATTAGTTGATAGGATAGGAAACAGATTTTTTTTTAGCTGGAATATGAGAACATTGCAGATGTCGACTGTCTCAACCAACTATATTGGTATTTAGACAGTATAATAAAATGCTTTGTGCATAGCATACAAAGGGTACAGTAACCACCATACATAGAGAATGCACATCTTATAATCACTCACTGACACAATATTCAGCCCAAAATAAAGAAAATGTGAGTCTAGTTTATAAAGAGTGTATTCTAGAGTGTAACTTTTGCTCATCTGTACAGTAAAAACAAAATACTTATTCTCTCTTCCATTCCTCTAACTTATAGACCATTTTGGGACATACAAAGGGTGCATTTTATGAAGACACTCCATTTCAATCCAAATATCTTCTGCAGCATAACTACTCACAAATATTTAGACACATTAACACACCAGAACACTCTGACAACAACATCTGAGATCACTATCTTTCTCATTTGATCTAGACAAATATAAAACAACAAAGTGGCCACATCATTTGATCCAGACAAATATAAAACAACAAAGTGGCCACATCATTTGATCTTCTGTATCCAGTTGATATTGTTCTATAGTAAATCCCAAAGAATTGAAGTTAGATTACATCAAATCTTATCACAACCATTTCAAATTGATAACAATAATGGTTTTAATACTATTGGAATGACTCTTCAGATTGTTGGCCTCATTTTTTTCTGTTTTGTTAACACTATATGATATGAGCAGAGATCAAACTGTTCGAAATAGTGTTTTAGAAAAGATTAGGTTAACCGGTCTAAAGAGTTAGTCCATTATATTGGTGACTCATCTTTAAAAAATAATTAAAACAATTTATAATTTGGTATATGCCTAATTAATGGCTAAGATTTCGATATAAATGGTATTCTATCTATTGCTTGCCAAGCACCCACCTTACCAATTACTCAACAGAGCACCTGTCATACCCTCTTCTCAAAGTAGATGCTATAAATATTTATTCTGCTAGTTTAACTGTTCTCTTTTATCTTCACGAGTATCTCCTCTGTTTTATAGATAATTCATCAGCCACTTAGCGCTAGCAGAATATGCTATTCTACTAATGTCTCACATAGTAAGGTGCCCTGCCTTAGTCGGGTGTTTGTGACATAGTATTGTGTAATAAGTAACAGTCATCCAGCAAGTGATAAATATGTTGTTTGAGTCCTGTCAGTGGGCTTGTTACTCTAATTCTGTCTAATAGACATATAACACTTTTAATTTTTTCAGATTGTTTTTAAATGTACATAACTAAGCTGAAGCAAAATATGAAAGGAAATATATTATTGTGAAATATTTCGGACAGCACTGAACATATTAAGTGGTCAATTTGAGAATGTAAATTTATTTAAGAACTGTCATGGTGGCTGCATGTTCTCATGAAGACATTTTGAATCCTGTCCATCAAATTCAAATGTTCCATTAACTTAGTATAATAGTTATTTTAATCAAGAAATAACAATTTCCTACTATGGTTTAAATGTGAGCTATAGGTCAGTAGCAAGCCAAATCTATGATCCAGTTTCAGTTCTCACTTTACTTTTTACATTATAATTGCAAATCCAGCTCCAGTAAATAGCCTGGACAGGATACGGGCTGACCTGTCTTTGTCACACTAGATGAAGAGGCAGTCTTTATTGGGTACCTAACAACCTAATAAGTTATGGGACATTTTTATTTAGGTGTGATATAAAGTCGGAATGGTATGTATTAAAATCTTTACATACACACATGCATTTGTATGTAGTTACACACACACACACACACACACACACATGTATGTTGTTGAGTAACTCTGATTACCACTGCTCAAATACACCTAACACAGAGGTACAAACTTGATCGGTCAGTTTACATTGAAGCCATGAGGGTCCCTGTTGTGAGCTTGCTGTCCTAAAATTTAGGACCTAAACATGTCCCCATTTTAAAAACAGCAGTGAGATTGTTCATAGAGATTTAACTGCTACATTGAGCGAGTCTAGCAACTACATAGACTATTTTGTTGTCCAATTGTGGTGTCTACTGTTGTTGTTGTTGTTTAACCCCAGGTCAACCTTAATTGAACAGGCCTATGATCAAAGGCATTCCAGTCGTGACCATCCCATCATATTTTCCTATGTGCAGGGAACCCAGGACTACATTATCCAATGTGTCCTGTTCTAAGCTGGTGGAGAATGATTTGAGGGAGATTTGGCTGCTATTTCTAGCAGTTCGAGCGACCACATATCGGCTCCCTCGTTGTGCAAATATGGTATCTACTTTTGTTGTCCAACTGTAGTATCTCTACTTTGTTGCATATGGATAATGTTACTGTCACCATACATATTTGTTGCAGTGGATGGAGTAGAATTATAAACAAGAGGCGAGTTGCTTCAATTCAGATCTTGCTCTGATGCTGATGCTATTTTTTTTTTTATTTATTCCCGTTTGTTTACTTAAGTTTCATTTCTCACACGCACACACACACAAGGCTAGCTCAGTCATTTATGATGGATTCTGCACAGGTTTTAATCAAACAGCATGAGATGGAGCACACTATCTATTTTCTCCATTAGTTCCCCAAGGTTTCTTTATTAGTTGAGTTAGTGTTAACATATTTAATGTTAAAACTATTTAAAATTAACTAGAAATATGTGGAGAGAATAAAAAACAATATTGATCAAGGACTGATATCATTTTCATTTTTCCAGGAAAGTATTAGACATATCTCTAGACATGTTTCAGTATTATTCTGACCTCATCAGCAAAGTATTTGCCAAAGTAATGATAAATGACTATGTAAATGTACAAGATTTATGCATTATGACACATTGGTTTATTTGGACTAGTGTCCTCATCCTAGTTTCTTTGATCACAATGTTTCAGCTGTTGTACTCACCGGCCTTCTTCAGGTGCCTGTCCTATTAGGGTGATGTTCTTGGAATTTTGAACCGAACCCTTTATTCAAACCGGGGGGGGGGGTAGACAGTTCTCATTCTGTTGTTCATACCCAGTATATCCTTATATTAGTTGTTAATTATTAATTTGTGATATCATTTTTTTCCCATTCCGCTTTAATTAGAATATATTGTTACACTAACCTAAGGATTGAATTCACGCTCACCAGCTAAACTACCACACTTAACGCTTAACCAATGCTTATAACTTTGGTTTGAATAAAGAGTTTGGTTCAACATTCTGAGAACATCACCTAATAGGACAGGCACCTGAAGAAGGCCAGAGGGTACAACAGGCTGAAACGTTGTGGTCATAGCAACCAGGTTGAGGGCACTAGTCTGAATGAACCAGTGTGTAATAACAATATTTCTTCATCTCAGAAATTTAGACAAAAGATTATGCATTCATTGTTGTAGGGGAAAAAAAAGAATTATTAGAGAATAAAACCGAAGCTTGTCTAGAGTTGTCTCCCATACTTACCCTGAAAATTAGAATAATATTAGTCAGTGACTAATATTTTTTTTTTTCATCACCACATATTTATTTCTAGTTAGTTTTTTTAATGCTCACTGCATTAAATATGTTAAACATTGACTTATCTATTGTATTACAGATAGATGGCATTTCTCAATTATTTATTCTCTAAATATTTCTTTATTTTACTTTCCTCTATTCCATTTCTACATGTTGGGTTACCAACATTTTTTATATACTGAGTGAAAGTAAGTAATCATCTCGGATTGATAATTTGGAGCTGGTGGGTGTGTCATGTTTCTGTCTCCTTCATTAGTTTACCACAAGTTCATGCTGTTACATACAAGACTTTTTTTTATGTGCTCTTTGTATTTTATAAACCAGTGGTTCTCAAACTTATTTTGTCACAGAACCCTTGCACGATTTTCCAAAAATCGCAGAATCCATACCTTTATTTTACAGACAACCTGCCACCCTAATTTGAATAAGACATTAAATGAAGCAAAAATTGTTTTAGAGGGAATTTATTTGAAAAACGCGAATACCATTTTTTTTTTTTTAATACAATTTTATTAAAAGACAACCTTATCTTGCGGAACCCCAGGATTTTTTCGTGGAACCCACTTTGAGAAACATTAACATTAACAACACCCTGAAAGATGCTGAAACTGAATAAATAATGTTGGTTCTAGTTAATATGGTTACAAACAAAGGTGTATAGATATTGTCTTTTTTTTTTTCCTTAAAGTAGTTCTATCTTTCTGTCTTTCTCTTAGTTCACTGGACCACTGGCCACCCAACTCAATATGCTCACTTCAGTTGGAGAACAGGTAAATGCCAATTGTCACAGTCCTAACTGGACAATATACTGATTAAGTCACTGGTCAATTGCCTCGGCTGTAACTTTTATTTTCCTTTCCTCTGTCCTCTTTGCTCAACCTAGAAAGATTGCTTTTGTTTATTATAACTTTACCATTTTTTCTTCTTTCTCCTCAAATTCTTCTTTTCCTCATCACTTTCCTTGAAGTTATCTTTTTTAAAACATGTAAGTTGATTACTTGATGGAAGTAGTAATTATATTGTGTGAAAGTGGAGTTGGTTGTTTGGTTTATGGTGCTGATGATAATGATGTGAGAAGTTATAATAGCTAAATGGTTAAAGTAACAGCTACTACACTAAAGATTTTGAATCCTGTCTTGTACAAGCTTTTAAATTATTAGTAGTGCATAAGCTATTAAACATCCCCTGTTCCAGCAGAAGAGTATGTTAGAGAGAAAGTGGAGCAGACAGCAAAAGAGTAAACTCGTTGGCAGAGTACCAAATTAACTTGAAATTGACAAATAGATTGGTGGTCTATGATTCACAAGAATGAGTGGTTGTCATGGCTGAGAGAAAGATGGGGGGGGGGGGTGTATAAAGCATTCATGTTATTCACCCAGACTTTTGGTCTGTTGTCAGTTGGGTAGTAAGTGTTGCAAGAACCTCAAATCACCCATACTTTATACAGAGAGGAAGGCATGGGAAGAAATGTTATGTTCAGATTACAAAAGGCTGGTCCTCTAACAAGAAGGCAAAAGATCATGACGAGTGGTTACTTGTCAGAGTTGAGCAACATATATGTCAGCATAGAAAAATGGAGGTTAACAACAATGATGGTGATACACACAGACAATATGCACATATATAAATAAATAAATATATACATATATGCAGACGTAAAAACGATGATGATGATGATGATATATGCATGCACAGACTATATATACATCTCAAAATAAAGATCTTAGAAGCCTAATAAATTTAATCTATTTCATTATCAAAAGTTTAACAGATGTTTCAGATATATTCATTGGCATGATTTCTATTGCATGCACTTTGGGTATGTATACATGTTAACTTCTCATATGTATACATGTTTCTCTGTGCATTTTGTCTTTCTTCCACTTCTGCATGGGCTATTTCCATTGTTTTGATTTATATCTCTTGTGCCTAGAGCATTGGAATAAATCTGTAACACTGCTGTATTTTATTCCCCTGTTTTGAATTCAAATCCCACTGGGTTTGACTTAACCTTTCATCCCTCCAGGGTCAATAAAATAAGTATTAGTCATGCACCGTGGTCAATTTGATCGACACTACTTCTCCCGTACAAATATATGCATTTGTGCCAATGTAAGAAATCATTATGATAATAATAATAATTGTTGTTATTATTATTATATACAAAAATTAACCATCGTTAGTATTCTTCCTGTTTCAATTGAAAACTCAATTTAATGGCAACACAGTTCCATGTGTTTCTCATAGATGTGACGTGACTTTCCAATCTTAGAAAAATCAAAGGATCTGGCTGCCTCACTCAAAGTGGATTCCAACCATGACTGATAAACACCAAAGATGCAGAAGCTTGCAGTTCTGTCCTAAAATTACCAATAACATTGCAATCACATCATAGCAAAAAGCTTAAGGCAGCTTTCACCCACTTTCTCACAATAGAAACGTATGATGTGGTATTTTGGAGGTTTTTTGTTTGTTTGTTTTTTTTTTTAGTGTGGTGTGTATAGTCGATTAAGATCAATTCCAGTACTTATCTGACCGGACCCTAAAAGGTGAAGGGCAAAGTTGACCTGCACAGGACATAACCAAATACCACAGGGCATTTAGTAGTCTGGCCCTTGCCGCCGTTTTTTCCATTCAGCAAAGAATATATTAATGCCACTTGTTTTTGCAAGTAGTGACTATGTCTAGTTAATTAAAAAGGATTTTTTTTTTTTCGGACCTAATCAGGCTCTATTGCTGAATTAGAATAGTATGGAATCAATTAATCCTCCCCACCCCCAATATAATTGTATTGTTTTCATGCTGGGTGAAACTGGTTTATAGAGCTGTTCTAATTTCCAGATAATTTCTTGACATGCATATCTATCATAGGTTAGAACACTTTTTGCGAGTTTTTGTTACCAAGATAACATGTTTGCTAAGATTTTAAGTTCAAATCCTGCCTTGGTCCTTGATCCAGCTACTAAGTTTTTCAGAAAATGAAATAAAAACTAACTGCACTCTGATCTTGAGACTTAATCCTTTCATGACCATATTTCTAATGAAATACAATGACTATGTTTTTTAGCAAATTTTCCATTACTTAACTGCTGTTTGTAACATAACTTAACAAAAGGTTCTATATAAAATTATGATGCAAGGTTCAAATTTAAATATGAACACTTTAAAATGGATGGTTTTGTGTCATAGAACTAGGGGCAGTCTCAAGCAGGTTGGTATCAAAAGGGTTAAACTATCTATTCACAAAATGTGTCATCTCTTTTATATATATATATATATATATGTTGTACTGATCAACTTCACTAACCCTTTCCCCATCTAAAAACTCTTCCTCTATTTATCAAAGCCTCATAAACTCTATTTACCTATTTAATAACTCTTCCTCTCTCTAAATTTTTCCTTCTTCCATTCTGTCTTTTGTTCTACTAGTTTCTTTCTTCACATCTGACTGCTTTTTTTCCTTTGTTACATTTTGTTTTAACTTTTTTTGTTTAACTGCCTTTTTCTTCTCAATTCTTTGTCTATTTTCCAGTTTAAAATCTCTTTCAGCATAATTGTCTTTATTTAATTCTTGTTCATATTTAATTAACAGATGGATTGGCAGTCGTTAGAGTGTCGAACAAAGTTATGGCCCTTTATGTTCCAAATTCAAACTTTAAAGGTTACTCAAAAACTCTGTGTGTATGTGTGAAAGATGATGGCAATCACATAGGTCACTTCATTGCAGCTAGATAGCAGGTGCCTAGCTAGCCATTAAACACAAGGAAAGGGGATAAAACAATATTACAGCTGAATTTCAGTGTCAGAGTGCATGAACACACAATTGATTTGAATATATTTATTGCTCTTAATGCACTACATTCTTCAGTAAGACAGCAAATTCAATGTGTTCTTTCAAAGGTGAAACAAGATAACTTTATAGTAAAATATGTCCATTTTTCACTAATATATTATGGTGAACATATAATAATTATAAAACTGAGTTCTGGCTTGGTTTCAGTTTCCAGAAGTATCTCTATAATGTTGATCATGCCTTTGGTAAGGCTTGAACATAACAACTCCCATTTCTAAAGAGTATCAGGCTTCACATCTATGTAAAAAAAAATAATTAAAAAAAAGAATAGTGTAGCAACATCAGTGCATCTAAAATAAACCAGAGAAAAAAATTAAGCGTTGAGAAATTATTTTTTCCTTAGTAAGATGGTGACCTCTTTCATAAAAATTGGGCCTTTCCATGTTGTGTAAATATTTATTTTAACAGCTTAGTCAGAAGAAAGGCAATGCCCATCACATTTTTGCAGGACATCTGAGGCTTGTGGTGGGGAAAGTGAGGAAGAAACCAGGACTCTTGTGTTGCTGTAGTAGGAAGCAGCACATCAATATATCAAGTTATTCTTAAACCAGAGACCTGGTCTAAATGCCTACGACAGAGTGGACTCTGCTGAAGCCACCCAACAGCCAGGTGGTGGTGTTAAACCAGGCAGCGGATTAGTTTACCACCTAAGAACAAGTACAGTCTGATGGGCTTCCACACAGTTTCTATCTACTCAATTTCCCTCACAAATCTATGATAGAAGACACTAGACCAAGGTACTGCACAATGGGATCGAACCCAGAACCATATGATTGAGAGGCGAACTTCATAATCATAGGGCTATGCCCGTATAATCTGCTGCCATCCGAGTAGACTAAAGCAGGAAGCATTATGTGCTTTGCCCTGGAGCACAACACCACGGTTGCAATAGTAATGTTTGAACTTTTGACCACATGGTCAGTAAGTAATCTGGCACCTGAATCTCACAGCCATCTCTCTAACAACAATTTAATAAACTGCTTGAGCTTTTGTATTATTTTTTCAAATTCTGTTTTATTCACTGATGATACCAACATTAGTTATCTCCTCATATTGTGAGTCTCCTGTTGCTAATCAAATATCTTATTGCTATATCTCATGTCTGACTTATAAGACTGTTGGGAGGGTGTAAGTTTTGTTCTTTTATTTCTCTTACAAATTTATTTTTAATTTCAGTATTTCATCTACATTTCTGAGTAATTATTTTCTTGTTCTTTTGCATAGTCCAACTTTCAAGCTGTCCTCAAGGGAAATAAGCCTTCACTCCTGGGTGACCCTATGACTGCTCAAGCTAACATTCTCGTTCAGAATTTAATGTCTCAAATGAACAAAGAGCCTTCAGCAGATGACAAAAAAGGAGGTGCTCCTAAAAAACAAAAACAAGATGTGAATCCTCTACCTATAGCCTTTAATGAAGGAAATAATCCTTTACCAAAACCGGTTACGGTACCATTCAACCAGCCTCCGGTTTCTGACGTTCAGAAAATTCAAAACTTGAACATTCAGCAACTGATGGCACTTGGTCAGTTAATGAGCACAATGCAGAACAGTAGCAATATGCAAGGATTGGCAGCAAACATGAATCAAGGCATTGACAAGAATACTTCCCAAACTGGCCCTTTCACCCATAACCAACAGCAGAAGAGCAACTGGGGTGGCTCGCCAAACATGAATATTCCTTCACTAGCCAATGCTATTGGCAAGCCAGGTCTCCTTCCTAATCCTAATCAAAAAACAGGTGGCTCTCCAGGCTTTGGAAACTTTAATCAAAACATGGTAGCAGCTGCTAACTTTATGCGTAATTTACAAGTTCTAGCCGCAGCTCAGCAGATGGCCTCTAACAAGGGCAATGCAAACTCCAACCAGAGAAGTATACCGGTCAGCAAAGACAAGAGCACTATTATGGGAGCAGGTTCATTACTTGGGAGCCCTCCAGTAGCCAGTAATACCAATTCCAGCGCCTCATACCCAGCTGGTAGATCTGGATCTCTTAACAGTTCTTACACCTCTGACAGTAGGAACTACAGTGATGCAACTTCTCAAAGACTGAGTGGAAGCACATACAGCTATGATACATCCAAGAGAACCAGCCTATTGAGTGAACCAGAAGCAAGCCAATCAACTCAGTCCACTGGTAATTACCTGTATGACAGAATCTCCTCTGGCCTTTCAATGGGCCGTGGGGCCTCAAGTTACAGTAGCCAGCCTCGAAGTGGACAGTATGCTTCCGGCTACAGCTATCAGGTAAATAGTTCACTCTTTAAACATCTCTTATTTTGCTATTATACACATTTATTGTTCATTGTCATATTGGTTATATAATATTGAAAGTATACTGTTCTTTAAATTATCGTATTAATGTTGTTCTTGCTATTATTATTATTATTGATATCTATTTTCTCAACTTGTGGTTCTTTCAATGTTGATAACATAAGTTGCTAATGTTCATTTAATTGATTATACCCTTCCCTTATAAAATCTACTGTGACAATTATTTTAAAAAACCATTAGAATTTACAGGAGTCAGTTTTATTCTATACCCTTCCCCTGCAAAAACTGACTTTGTGTACAGTGTAAAAAATAATTAAGAATGTCTTTATTGGGGTATTTTTATGCTATTCTGAAGAATATGGCTGTTGTTATAGCAATTACTATGGTGATAGCCAAGTCAGCAGGAAATTTAAGCCAACTAGTTCAGTACCTCACTACATTTTACTTTGTCTTTCATCCTTTTGGTAATATACTAGGATTATTACAAGCAACTACATCCTCTCCCCACAAAATTGACCCAATTCCTAGTCCCCAAAAACTATTGTAGCAGTTGAATTGTCACAAACCTGTAAAATAGTAGCCAAAAATATATTGGGTCTGGGTAATTATATATGTACAAGGATCCCCCACATTACCAAAACTCTGGTTATGGAATTCTGCACTTACGGCCTTTAGTTCCACTCTTACAGAAACTTGGGTACATTTTAACAATTTAAAAAACTAAAATCACATTATATATGTATAAAAGATAATTTTTTTTTTTTTAGAAATAATATATATTTGGTGTGGATTTCTTGCCTATCACCGTTGCTGTTGAATTCATCTTATAAAAATGTACAGTGTATACAGTATAGTGTATTACCCTTATTCAAGAGGCCTGGAAAGAGGTCATCAAGTCTAACGGAAGGCAGTAGTGCAAAAAGGAGTCATAAAAGGATTATGTTGGACATTAAATTTGATGTTTTGCAAGGTTTGATGCAGGGAAAAAATCTCAGCCATATTGCAAAAACATTAAAGCTTGCACCATCTACAGTGAGAACAATACGTGACAATAAAGACAAAATTAGGTGAAGTGCTCAAGCAGCTACTCCGATAACGAAATAGTTATTAGACATATATTCTTATTAGTTGAACATTTTTTCTTTTTACTTTTTTAACTTTTTTAACTTCTTATATCTATAAATCTCAGTATTTCATACCACCATTAAAACTTTGAAATCATCATATTGTTTGGTTTGGTTTGATTTTAGGTCAAGAACAGAGTAACAGACTTATTTGTATTTCTCATTACAATGATGTTCCCTAACTTGACTAGTACAGGCTGCCCTGATTTTACACCGGTTTGATTTATGACTATTTACAATAACACCGCTTTGAAATTTGCCCAAGTTGTTCATATTTTTACTGCTGCACCTACACTGGTGGCGCAGCAGTAAAAATATGAATGATTTGGGCAAATTTCAAACCAGTGTTATTGTCAATAGGTGTAAATCACACCGATGGAAAATCAGGGCAGCCTGTATGGTGTCAATATCTATAGATAAAATAACATTCATCCTAATTTCATTTTGTGCCATTCTCTCTCTTTCTTTCTTTCTTTCATTGCGAGCAAGCCATTTTCTTGGTTCTGTCTATGAATTGGGTTGCATTTAAAAAAGAATCCTAAATTTTGTGTAGAAGTTCTATGCATTCAGACAGAACTCAAGTGATGTCTTGTAGGAATTGTGTCATTAACCATGTATTTTGAAATATTACTCATCATCATCAATTTAATGTCCAGTTTTCATTGCTGATATAGTTTGAATATTTTCTTTGGCAAAGCATTTTCTGAGATCTTTCATAGCAGCACCATTCACTACAACTGAAGGGACCAGTACTACTGTACTAAAGAGGTTGTTTTCACTGTGACTGCAGAAGCTACATACATCATTTTTTTAATTATGAGAACTAGTGGAAGTCACCAGTTTATAATGTATCAGAAAAATTACTATAATGCAACCAATAAATTGAGAAACAGATGGAAGAATTTTCATAATAAAAATTTGGTGAAGGCCATATCAAGCCAAACTCTCCATGGCTCGATTTTGGTTTCACTTTGTAGTCCTTTACAATTGGAAAAGACACCAGTACCACAACTCCTAGTCTATCCTGCCACAAGTCAATAAGACTAATAGCTCATTGATAAAATTCTCTTGATTACATAAAGTAATTTTTTTTACCTTAATGGTTTGGTCAGGAGGAAGGAACTGTGCCCATGGTTTCTACAGGTCTTCCAAGACTGGGGAGATCGATTCAGTTAATGTTCCTCTTGAACAGCTGCAGGAAAAACATGAGCAGAGAGGGAATTACAGAAAATTGACGTTCTGGGGAGGAAGGACTGTGCAAAGTGGTTAGTGCAGGGCATGAGGGAATGGACACAGTATGGGGGACAAGAGGAAAGACGAGTGAGTCAGGAGGGCCTAAGTGAAGGTGGCATGAAACTAGCTGGCTTTGAGGATCAGAGGCCAGTGTTGTAGCAGTAGAAAAGGCAGAGTGAGGCGACAACATGTCTGTGTCAGAGGTTGTAGTGTTTTGGCCAGTGACTTCATGCTAATCAAATTTGAAATATGGACACTAAAATGAGGACAGTTATGATGATGATGGTGATTTATGGACAGTATCAATGTTACAGATTTCTAATTATTTTCATTTTGGTTATATGATGCTAGAAGTTATGTGAACCTGCACAACCCATGTCAGCATGAAAAAAACAGACCTATAACTGTTTATGATTCATGAGAACTTCATTGGTGATGAATTTTAGAGTACTGTTTAATAGGAAAGAATGTTGTGTCTCTTGTAACTCTTTCAATTGCCAGCATTGCCGATAATAAAAGCCACTATATTGCTGTCCATCACTATTAATCTTGTCTCTTTTATAATGTAAATATAAAATTGAGTATTGCAGATGGTCAAGTTAATGTACCAAACTGCTGACCAAAGGGTCAACAGTTTATATTGCATCACTGGAACTGCACTGTGTCCATGGCTAAGGCACCTAATCATCGGATGGCCTAGTCTACCTAACTATAAATAGGTATCATCACTATGTAAAGCAGTGGGAACCCCATATGATTGATGAGTATTGAGTTCAATTCTCTCCTGTGGGTTTCTCTTAGAGACTGACTCCACCAGGTTTACAAAGACTTCAGTGAAGCTTCAGTGATGCAATGGATCATAGATGTCATTTTTCTTTTAATGAAATGACAGTACCTGAGATTTGTAACTAGTCATAAATGAAGAGCTGTTTAAATGCTTGGCTGTTCTAACCTTTTGTATGACATATCAAATACTAAAGGCAGTTCTGGCATTGAAAGGGTTATATCCCATTTGATTTATCCAGCCATTAGTACATCATGTTAATTATTGACTAATGGAGTTAACACAAGAGGGCTTTTTTTACACAAACCTTTTTTTTATAACCTATCATTATAATCAATACAAAGTTTTCGTTCTTCACTTTCTTTTTCATGATTTCTAAAAAAACGAAATGTCTAATTATTTTAAGTATCTAGAGAATGCCATTTATTGGATCACAGATCCAAAACAACCTTGGCTTATACAGTCTCATTATTTCTTAGTTGAAACTCCTCTAAAATCACTCACCAGTACTGTATTTACAGCTAGTAGTAACTTAAACCGTATGTTTCCTGACATGTCTCTAGGCCTGCTGTAAAACATCCATTCTCTGGGTTACATTTAACACACCTTAAAGCAGGCTTGCACAACTCAGTAAATCTATGAAGCCTGTTGGTTCAAGGAAAATAATGCAGGCAGATGTTCAAATAAGTGAACCTTTGAAATGTTGCTGTTTTTAATCACGAATCATAAATATGGGAATCAAGGTGTAGATATTGAATTTAGTTTTTATACTGGACTCATATGTCTAAAATGTTTTCTCACAGTTTTCATGTAGATATTTCCAAATTCATCATGGACTGCATAGGAAACTAAACTACGGTGGGCCATTTGCTACCCAACGTGTATCTTTAATAAATATCACTTTATTAAACAAGATAATTGAGTTAAAACTCACACTTAAACAAGCACCCATCATTACCATAACCACCATCTTGTACAGAGAAGCAGCTGCTTTTTCTCCTGGGTTGCTGAAATTTCCATTCTATCTCTCAGACTGAGTTTTGATATGGAGGATAGGAATATCTCTTCGATTAATGTTGAATTTTTTCTTCTTTTTTTTTCTTTTTTTTTTCTTTTTCATTCCCTTGTCTAGACTGGAAACAATGTTGGTTCTAGCAGTAGTTTGGTTCCTGCCACTACTCTTGGTGCTGGAACCACCAGTGCCACCACTGGCCTCGCTGATTACTCCAGCAGTTTGTATAGCAACCAATATGGAACTACTAGCAATGACCAATATTATGACGGCTATAGTAATTACTATGACAATCAGGTTAGTTTGTCACTGTATCATTTGATTTTGATTTATATTTTATTTTGTTTTTATTCTGTTTTTTTTTTTAAAGATTCATTGTATTTTGGGAGGTTCATACTGCCAATAAAACACAGGCACTGGTTATATTTCACTTCAGTTTTATTATTAGTTTTATTAATCAATTAGATAATGAATTAATTGATCATCATCTCATCATCATCATTGTTTTACATCCGTGTTTCCATGCTAGCATGGGTTGGATAGAGATTTCTTGAGGTAGCATTTTACAGTCCGATGCACTTCCTGTCACTAACCATACTGATTTAAGTATGGGAATCACTAGATGAATAAAACTAATAATAAAATTGAAGTGAAATATAACCAGTGCATATGTTTTTTTGACAATATGACTCTCCCAAAATACAATATCTGTTTCAACACACAATTTCACATCAAGAATCTTGTAAAACAAATATAAAATATAACGATTCAATTATATAATAATTTACTGTCTCAGAAATGTCAAGGAATGTGCAGGTTTGCATTAATTGCCTTCATCAATTATATAATAATTTACTGTCTCAGAAATGTCAAGGAATGTGCAGGTTTGCATTAATTGCCTTCATCAATTAAAATGCTTATCTTTCTTAATTACAGCACTTGATTTTAGTTTGTAATTTGATTCCATTTAACCCTTTTGTTACCATATTTCCAATATAACACACTGCCTATGACTTTCAATTGATTTTGAAAGTAATCTAGAATTTGGAAGGATTTAATGAAATAACTTTCTCGTTATTAAGTTGGTGTTTGGAACATAACTTAACAAAAAGTTCTCACATAAAATTATAATTGAAGGTTTAAATTTAAATATGAACACTTTGAAACAAATGGTTTTTTTATCATAGATCTATGGGCGGTTTCGGGCGGGTTGGTATCAAAAGGGTTAAGTCTGTTCAGTTATGGAATTAAATTTGTTTTTCTCACCAGGCTGTCTTAAATTTGAAATTTTTCTTTCTTTTGATTTGACACAAGGGCATCTTTGTGATTTGGTATACTTATCAAATTATCACCACTGTTAATCATAAATCTTTCTTTCAATTTAGACGAGAATCTAATAAATACATTTGATATTTTTAGTAGATATCCAACCTTATTCTTAGTCTTCTATTATTGCAATTCTATTGATATCTAGGATGCTTTATTGGAATATTAAATCAACTCCATGACTTGACTGGTACTTTATTTTATCGACTCCAGATGGGATGAAATGCAAAGATGACCTTGGCAGGGTTTGAACTGATAATGTAAAGGGCTGTAACTAAACACTGTAGGCTTTTTGTGCAACACTCTAACTATTGTGCAAATCCACCACCTATATTTTTGATATAAAGACAAGAAATTTCATTGCTTTTCTTTTCTTTATCTATTAACTGCTAAATATTCTGGCTCCTACTCATCACTGTGTTGTCAGAAATTTTCGTTAACTGTCAAACATTTTGGACTTTTCCATGGTTAAACTGCTAAAAAGTTTGGATTCTAATGTTATTTTTTCTAGTTGGATATTTTCCAAAACCTTTAATGTTTGAAAAGACAGTCACAACAATTCTGATTGAAAGTGTGGTGTTTTTATCTCAAAATGTACTCATCACTTAGATGATTTCTGAATACACATCTTGGGCAGTGTACTTTTGTTTATTATGCTGAGGGAACAGTCAGAAATAACATCTTGTCAGTGTTGAGTGTGCTTTCCTAAACTGTCTCCCTACACAGAATTCTAGCATGTTGCCTTGTTTGGCATAATGAAGACACTTCCAACTTGGGTATCTCTCTATCCAGTATAATGAAGCTTCAGGACTTAGTTTAGGAGTCTAGCATCTGGAGATGGAGATAATAAAGCTGTGTTGTAAATAAACATGAGCATTGGAGCTCATAAATATACATGAGCTATATGTTTATGATCTCTTTGTGTGTGTTTTCTGGCCTTTTCCCTTAAGTCAAAATAGTACTAAACATAATGTATGTATTTCATGTAGAAAAGGGATGTCTACAATATTTACTTTATTTGCATGAAGCTTATCATGGAAGACAGCATTCATCATCATCGCTTTTTACGTCCGTTTTTCCATGCTAGCATGGGTTGGACGGAGAGAGAGAATTTTTGAGGCAGAATT
>JAOPJM010001463.1:33748800-33771299 GCA_027124095.1 Muusoctopus leioderma | reverse complement strand
TCTGTCTGTGTGTTTGTTTATGTCTCGTAACTTAGCGGTTCGGCTTAGAGATCGATAAGATAAGTACCAGACTCAAAAGTACTGGGGTCGGTCGATCTGATCGACTTCAAGGTGGTGCCCCAGCATGGCCGCAGCGCCCAATGACTGAAACGAGTAAAAGAGTAAACAAATGTCTTAAATTAGATGTTGTTAATAAGATTATAATTTTGTGTAAGTCGCACCCCATATTTTGCATGGAAAAGTTGGTACAAAACTTTTATAATAGATATCTGTGTGGAAGATGAGACTATAAGGGCCAGAGGGCTTTTCAAATTACATTTCATGTCTACTGTTATTAGTGTATAAGTTGGACCCCTGCTTTTTGTTATTGAGGTTGTGTACAAAAAGTGCGACTTATACACAAGTAAATATGGTATGTACACAACCAGGAGGAATAAGAAACCTAGTTTAGATGTAAATATTGAAAATATGATGTAATTAACAGTATGAGGGTTCTAACTATTTATGTGATTAAATTTTCTGTTTTTATAATTATTTTCTTCTACAGACCTCTCCTATTGGTCAGAAACGAAGCTACAGTCATTTGCTGCCACCACCTGAAGCCAGTCCAGAAGGTGCCTATGTCGGACAGCACTCTCAAGGCATCGGCGGACACTATGCGGACTCCTATGCGAAGAGAAAACGTTACGACACTAGTATCACTTCAAAAGGAAGCACCTTCTATTGACATGTTTTAACCTTACCACAATCACTTCACTGTCTCGACAGTTGAGGTTGTTTTTTTTTGTTTTGTTTTTACCCTTCACCATGTTTGATCATCTCTCTCTCTCTCTCCCCCCCCCTCTCTTTCTATATCTCTTTCTTTCTATCTCTCTCCCCTCTCTTTCTTTCTATCTCTCTCCCCTCTCTTTCTCTCTTTCTATCTCTCTCTCTCTCGCTCTCTAATGTCAAAGAGACCTCTTGCATAGCTCAGATGTATGGACAGATGGATGGACTGACAGACAATTCATTTGGCTTTCCACATCAACACTCTAGTTTAATGTACATTTTTAGCATTTGTAGATGTATACCTGACTGGATTATTATTATTGTTGTTGTTGTTTTTATTATATTATTATTATGGTGGATGGCAGAATTGGTAGTGACGGGCAAAATACCTTGCAGTATTTAGTTACGTCCCTTTACACTCTCAGTTCAAATCCTGCTTAGGCTGATTGTCTTTCATCTTTCTGGGGTTAATAAAATAAAGTAGGAGTCGATCTAATCGACTACATCCCTTCACCCCCAAAACATGTGGGTCTTGTGCCTATGTATAATTAATATGGAGACCTTTGGAATTAACAAAAGCAACGGTATGTACATCTTGCAAGTTGTCAACTAAAGTCACTTGATCATCTATTATTCTTTTCTTTTTTTTTTCCCCTTATTTTTACTTGGACTAAATGAGTTTTATGTGTGTTAAATTTTAATTTAATGTATGTTCTGTTGTTCCTCATGGTACACAACATTAGAAGACTTGTGCTCATCAATGTTGTCATTTGTATCCAGTGTGAAATCATCATGAATGAATATTTTTTTTTTTTTTTTTTTTTGATTTTTTGATTTCTATATTTTAAATTTAAAAAAAAAATACATATAAAGAAATAAACAACTATATGCAGGCAGTTGTGTGGGGAAGAAGAGAAATTTCTCTCCACCCTCATCCTAAATTCTCAATTAAGAGAGAAAAGAGAAAAAAGAAGGAAAAAAAAAAACTAGTCTTATTTGGCTTGTCTTTAAAATGTCTCTTGGTTTAACAGATATTTTTAAATGTTTGTCTATTTTATTCAAATATATCAACATCAACATCAATATAGATATATTTAACAAATCCTCCTTCGCACCCTTTCTATACATTATTCTCACACAGCTGATGGAGTAAATGCTCAGCACAAAATTAATTTGAATTTTCATTTGTAGTTAAGTTTTACTGCTATTTCTTATCTCTTTTTTTCATTTTTATTTTCTTTGATGTGTGGAGTGGCAGAAATGATAAAGTGACAGACTAAATTCCCCTCTGTTTTGTCCCTTTGTGTTTTAAGTTCTAATCCTGCCGAGGTTGACTTTGCCTTTCATCTTTCTTCCTTCTGAGGGGGAGAGGGTGTCAACAAAATATGTGCCAGTCGTGTACTGGTGTGGCTGGGGGTCAATTCAGTTGATTATCCTCCTCTTCGCAAGTTTGCGGCTTTTTGCCAATGTGAAAAATTGTTAGTGTACCAGACTAAATACCTTAGAATATTTAGTCTTGTCTTCTACATTCTCAGTTCAAGTCCTGGTGTAGCCAATTTTTCAGCTCTTCAGCACCAGTAAATATACTAAAGTTCAATATACCCTTCTCATGCAAAAATTGTCCTTGTGTCTGATCAAAGGTTTTGTTTTGTGTGTGTGTCATAGCACAATAGTAGATTCTTGGTAAATTCAGCACACAACCTATATTTTTGTTCAATTCACAGTTGAAACCACTTCTCTTGGGTTGTTAATGCCCTTGGCTTGGGAAAGGGAATGTCTCGTTCTCATATCCTTTTCTAAAGTTCTGAGACATTGTACATGTGTAAGAAACATCATTGTTATTATTATATACTAAGTCTAGTTCTCCACATTTTAGTAGTGTTTATTATAATTAGTTCCTTGCACTAAATTAATTTTTACCCACTCCACCTCTTTCCTTTGTCTATCTGTCTATCTATTTCTTCATTCCATGTGTCAGTTCATTTGGTTTCCCAGCACCAGAGTAAATTTTTTAAAAATGGAAACTTAAAAAAAAAAAAAGAAAAAGAATCTGTTTCTCATCTCACACATACAATAGCTAACTGAGTGTCTTTTCCAATGTTCCACTGTGGAAAAGTTTCTCTGAAAGAATATGCTCTCTGAGTCTAAAGAACCTTTCTCTCTTTTGCTCAACTCTAAACTTTCAACTTGGATGATGTGACACAAAAACACACACGCACACACACACACACACAGACTCCTATCGACCTAAGTTGGTAGTCGTCACATTTCTCATCATTGCTGTGGTTCAACTGAATGTTGAGTCTGTTTTCTCTAACATAAAACAAATTTCTCTTTATTTATATATATATATATATATATATATATATATATAATCTCTTTCTATTTTCTTTTTATTTTCTATTTTTTTTCCAAACATTTTTCATCTCCCTCCTTCCCCTCCCTTTCATTTTCCCCTTTACGGTAAAGAAGCAGAAGAAGAAACTCTTCTTTATGAAATATTTTATGGATTATTTATTTTTTTAAGGATCTCTGGGAGAATTCAATAAACGATCCATTTGATAATCAAGTTGAAGTTTTTTTTATTTTATTTTCATTTTCTCTTTGTTTCTACATTTTTTTCCCCTTTTTATGTTGTTGGTTATTAATTTTTTTTCATCTATTTAATTATTTAATATATCATTTTACATTAATTTGAATAATGTATGCATGTGTCTAAAGATTTTTTTTTCCAATAGCCTGTCATTGTTTGTGAGTTAGTAACTGGATCAGATGTTTTTTTAAATCATTCTGTATTACAGAAAGTATATCATGATCATCTTTAGATCTTCTTACCTGGTGGAAACAGGGCCATGATGTGAATGGTCCTCTTACCTGGTGGAAACAGGGCCATGATGTGAATGGTCCTTTTCCAACCCCATCTTTAGATTACTTTTATTAAGGTCAGCAACCCAATCTGTATATAGCATCATTTTTAACATGCATATTCCAATGGGTTCGATAGATCAACAATATATCATTCCTCTATTTCTATACTGTAACATCTATAGCAGTGGTCCCTAACCTTTTAATATGAAAGGGCTTTACTTGGAAGAGGATCACATTTGAAGAGCTTTATTTGGAAGATGGTCACATTTTGGAATTATGAAAAATAAGCATAATACATTCTTAGTCATAAGATGTAAAACATGTAAATATTGCACATTTAGTTATTGATGGAGAGACAGGATTTAAACTTGTATTATATATTTTAGTCTTTAAAATGTCTCATCAAGTTCCATTTTGAAAAGAAATTATAGAAATATTAATGCAATACTTGAAACTGAACTTTCTCAATAAGCTTGGTAATGTCCTCTTTTATGTTGGTTACAGAAAGCCTTAAAATTTAATGCAGATGCTTGTTAGTAAGCCTTGATTTCACTAATTTAATTTTTGAAAATTTTACATGGGCGCCCGCATGCAACCTGAGGGCTGCAGATTGGGGACCACTGCTCTATGGGTACTTTACAGCAACAACTCAAGATAGGTTTTTACCTAACCTACATAATTATTTCACATTACATACCCACCCACACCACACCAGCCAAGTCGTCTCTCTCTCACTTCTGCCAATACCACTCAACTTTTCTCTATAAGTTAACATTGCACATCCATGAAACCACGTATTCACCACCTTCAGGACTTTTCCTCTGGATTTTTCATTTTGATTAATAGTTTTTCAACAGAACCTACAGTGAGAATCAGGGTTTTAGCATACAGAAATTCCTAAGGATATCTACTCCTGAACACCATTCTGATAGCTTCAAAGACTGAGATGAAGAAAAAAGGATTGAGTATCTTAAATTCATTACTGAATTTATTGCTGGCACTGACTACCAGACTGGAACATCTTCAGTGGGACTGTTTCAAATTCACATGTCACTTGTTCTATGTACTGAGGCTGTAGACATCTTTTTCATTGTTCACAAAACTACAAACTAGGAACCTTGTTAACAGCTTTCTCTAAACAACTATCTTGCATTTGTTGTCCTAAAGAGAACATTATTATTTATAATACTAAGCTTTCAAAATTAATAGCTTTAGGCATGAAGTAACCCTAATTATCTCAGACATTCCCATAACAAGTAGCTTGTTCAAACTAACACTAAAATTTCACTGATATCTACGCATGGCCTTTCTAACTATGACTGGCCTTAGAACCCAGGGTAGTTGTACGGGTGTCTTGTTGATAGTTGTACTGAGCTTGAAGATTTATGATGCAATTGACTAATCAAATACTAGGTGATTACTATAGACATTATGTGTTGGCGTTTATCACAGCATGTGTCCAGAAATATATTTATGCAGACATATACAATATGTTTATATAAACATAATCATATAAGTAATTCTCGCTGTGAGATTTCTCTCCATGGATAAAATCCACTGTTTATATAGCTATGGTCAAGCAATGCACTTAATCAGCAAATATATTATTTGCTGAAAAGATATAAAAAAGCCATGCTTTCTTTGCCTCAAAGATGGACATGGTACCTGTTACTGAGGAGGAACAAAAGTTCTGAAACACTGGTGTCTAACAGCCCATGATGTCACTGAGGTTACTTGTGGTATTGACCACAAGAAAAATCTGTGGATTTTATCCATGGAGAGAAATCTCACAAGACTGCTTGTTTGTTTGCATAAATCTACTATTAAAGATATATTTAACTTGTCTGTTAAGATCATGTATAACAGCTTAGTTCGTAAGGTTGTATGCCTCAGCAAACAGAATAAGTGACATGTGATGAATGAAATTATAAGGACAAAAGAAAATGTCTTGCAAATTTTAAAGTCCCACTGAAGGGAAAGCCAAGAAAAAAAAATCCATTTTAATTGCAATGTCACAGGTTGTAACTGTGTTTTCATACAAGATTGTTTAAATTTGAAAGTAGTAAGATAGCCTCTTAAAAGAAACTATATTGTCAGTAGCAGCCACACTCACTGCTTTCTAAATCAGTGAGTCTCAAACTTATTTTTTCATGGAACCCTATGCAATTTTCCAAAAATTGCAGAACCCATAACTATATTTTACAGACAACCCTTGCCACCCTAATTTGAATAAGACATTAAAAAGAAGCAAAAATCATGAATACCATTTTTTATTTTAATAAAATGAAATTCATTAAGACACCTTATCTTGCGGAGCCCCAGAATTTTTCACTGTACCCAAACGTTGCTCAAAATCAGTTAGAAGGGCCACATGTGGACCTTCTGACTTTCTGTATGACACTTAATTTCATGATTATACCAGCATAATAGCTTTTTATTAAAATTTTCACAGCTCATACCTTAAATAGTCAGGCTACACCACATACAATATTTGTTAAATTTTATCTCTTAGTGGTGTGGCCCAATTCATGCGGGCCACCAGTCGAAAAAGGTTGCCCATGCCCGCTGTAAATCAACACATTTCTGATTGCCTATTGGAATTCTTTCAGTTTTGATTATTGCCCTTGTGAAAGATATAAATATAAGTCTTAAGGAGACCTGGTCCCTGTGTAGATCTTTATTTAGTACTAGCAAGATCCATGTGATTTTGATTCTAAGAATTGTTTTAATTATGCAGTTAATACTTTAACTTCACATTTCCTATCTATATGAATGTTTGTCTGTATAAGAAAATATTCTAACATCTCTCCTCGCATCCATCACTGAAAGTGATCTTCTATTTAGTTTGTATTGCCACTCTTGTTAGACTACTCAACAACAATGCTGAATCCTGTAATCATAAGAACATTCTATTTGTGTTGTATATCCAGAGCAAATCAACTTAGTAGATCCAATCCCTCACAATGTTATACCCACAAGGAGATAAATATTGAGTTTTGATACTGACTCCTACTTAATTGGAAATCCGAAAGAAACTTGCACTTCAGCCCGCTGAAAGTTTAAGTGACTTGACATATATTTATATTAAGGAAATCTGAGAAATTCTATGACAACTGGAGAAACCATAAATCTTGTGATTTTCCGGGACTGTGCTTGCATTGGATGTGTGTTGTAATGGTTTCACTTGCAAAAAGTGATAAGGTAAAAACTATATTAAAACACAAATTAATGAGTCAACAGAAATCTAACATATTCTGCTGAGCAGGTATTGAACTGAGAAACTGTTGGATAAAATATGTCATTGTTTTTCATTGGACTTTCAAGGGCAATGGATGATAGAATTGGTTGAGTGTCAGACAAAATGCCTGCTAGTATTTATTTGCATTCCTTTACTTTCAGATTTCAAATCCTTCCAAGGCCAATAAAGTAAGTACTTGTCAAGAACAAGGGTCGATTTAATAAGCTGTTTCTTTTCCAAAATGTGTAGCCTTTGTGCTTGCATTAAAAATCAACATTTGATATGTTAACTTTTTTTTAAAAAAGGGGGGAATGCTTTTACCATTAGTAACGAGCAAAGGTTGAATCTGGGAACTATCAGAGGGCTGTGCAATACATGAAGGTATCCTTCATGATTCATATAGTGGACTTGCTAGAGTTGCAGAGCTGGGTAAATGCTACCCAGTTTTGGGGATTGGGTGATTTTCTTCAGGTGTTGTAGGCCTTATTTTTGGCCTGAACTGCTTGGAGGACTTGGGGGAATTGAGTTTTTGTTGTGTGGAGGGGACATACCTAAAATATATATTCTGAGGTAGTCAGAACAACCACAGCATAGCAAATATCTCACCAGGATACCCAGACAAATATCTACAAAGAGAAAAGAAATAGAACACTCCTAACCAGAAACAAGAAAAACCAAATGTAAATAAACTGTAGAAGCGAGTCATTGAATCTTTTTCTCCTTTGAACTTCATATATTACTCTTTTACTTGTTCCAGCTTGTGGGCTGCAGCCATGCTGAGGCACCACCATTATTCTTATTACCATTTCCAGTTCTCTCTGTGGTTGGTTTTTGGTGAATGAGGTAGTTTGACACTGCTGGCCTCATACGTGTTTCCTGCCGTGGACATTTGGATCTCAAACAGAACACCCTGGTGCTTGTTGAAAACCATCACTGCACAACTTTATTGTCAACAGCTTGAATGTGTGAATCCAGTTCTACTCAATATTCAGCTGTAATCAGCAGAAAGGGGTTAATTCTGCAACATGACAATGCAAGGCCACATTCAGCGAAGGTAACTCAAGAAAAGATAGTCGTTAGGTTGGGAAGTTTTACCTCACCCACCCTACTCATCAGATTTTCACTTATTCAGGTCACTTGAATACTTTACCAGTGGGAAAACATTCAGAAACAATGAAGGTGTTGAGACAGTGCTCAAATGCTTTTTCTCTTCTAAAGAACCTGAATTTTTTGCCCCTGGAATCCGCAAACTGGTTTCGCAGTGGACAAATGTCATTGCTAATGATGGTAATTATGTTTCCAATCATCATCGCTTTTTACGTCCGTTTTTCCATGCTAGCATGGGTTGGACGGAGAGTTATTTACGGTCGGATGCTCTTCCTGTCACCAACTGATCACCAAACGGCCGGACATCTGTTTATCAGGAAACACTCACCGGTGTCAGTGACAAAGATAGAGAGAAAGTTACGAAGATACAAACATATATATATACGACGGGCTTCTACAGTTTCCGTCTACCAAATCCATTGGTCGGCCCGAGGCTATAGTAGAAGACACTTACCCAAGGTGCCACGCAGTGGGACTGAACCCGAAACCATGCGGTTGCAAAGCGAACTCCTTAACCACGAATAAATATATTTGCGATATGTTTTGTGTTGATTAAAATTCCTTACGAAAAATGTAACATTACTTTTGGGTACCCCTAATAGATATGTTAACCACACAGCCATGCCTGTGCCTATATAAGAAGTTCGTTTTGAATCTCATGGTCCCAAGATTTATTTCACTGCATTGGCATCTCCGGCAAGTGTCTTCTATTATAGCCTCGGGCCAGCCAATACCTTGCGAGTGAAATTGGTAGACGGAAACTATAGAAGCCTGCCATATATATATATATATGTGACATAATTAAAAAAGATGACCCTTCCACTGAATGGAGACAACTATCAGTGTTTGTATAATGTGAACAAGCAAAAAGAGAACTCAGTTCTGTAGAAGAGCGAATGTACTTCACGATGATATCAAGCGGTTACCAATGGTTTCATGCTTTAATCATCTGATTTGCATTACTTCAGACCACTGGCATCATTACAGCTACAAATCAACAAACATGGCTGGTCCTCTCATGGTGAGAAATGGTTTGGGGATGATAGAACCGGCTTTATCTGTGTACAAGGGAGTGACAACTCTGGCTGGTTCGGGCTAAATACTCTGTTGTAGGTGGTTTAAGTTATTTTTTAATGAAATTATCTAACCGAGTTAAGAGTATATGAAAACGGAGGGGTCATAAGTAGAATAGAAAAAGAAAAATAAGTCTAAAGCCTAAATTACATTTAAGACAATATAAATTAGGAAGAAAGGAACATGGAAAAGAAAGAGAAAATTAAAATTGATAATTTAAAGGTGGGTATTATGTAAGATCAAGTATTAAAAACATTAAAACCAAGGGTTTAGCAGTAAGGTGTAGGGAAAAGGAAAAAAACAATTATATGTGAAATAAAATAAAGGTAAAGATTTTAAAAAGAGGCAAAAGAAATTTAAAAAATAAACTTACAAATAATGCTTGAAAAAATAAAGAAATGACGTTTTAAAAACCAATCTTTCAAATTTAACCATTTAAAAATTTATAAAAAATTTGAAAATAGAGGTTTAGATGCTAAAGGGTTAGAAGGTAGAGGTATTAAAGACTAAAATATTCAAAATTGCATCAGGTGGGGGTGGGTTGAGTATAAGAGAAGTGAAGGTAAGCAGAGATTAAAGCAAGAAAAATAATAGTAAGAATAATGATGCAGTTAATATAGGGTTCAGAATGAAGTTATGAGATTGCATTGGTAAAACAGAAAAACTAACAAAGAGTTTGGGTTAACAAAAGGTAAATATCTAAAAAAGATAAATATTTTTAAAACGTTTAAAATTATAGAATAGGTGCAGACATGGGTGTGGGGTTAAGGAGTTTGCTTCACAACCACGTGGTTTCAGGTTCAGTCCTACTGCACGACACCTTGGGCAAGTGTCTTCTACTATAGCCTTGGGGCTACCAATGCCTTGCGAGTGAATTTTTGTAGGCGGAAACTGCAGAAGCCCGTTGTATATATATAAATATATATGTGTGTGTTTGTGTTTATGTCCCGTAACTTATTCTATTGGTCTCTTAGCCGAACCACTAAGTACTGGGGTTGATTTGATTGACTGAACCATTCAAGGTAGTGCCCCAGCATGGCCAGTCAAATTACTGAAACGAATATTAAAAACCATAGTAAGTGTATATGAAATTGTGTAGGAAATATAGATGTGGGATAGTGGTTATAATAGGTTTAGGGATACAGTGTCGGCCTGATTGTGCAGATGGTGTGCCGGCTGGATTATGAGAGAGCTTGGGGTGGGTGTCATACAGAAGTGTTAAAAGGGAAAAGTGAAAGAGGGAGGGTGGGGAAGACATGGAAGGAGAAAAAATGAAAAAGGTGAGGTGTTCTTCGCTGGAGCATGGTCTGTTAAGGTGGTGTGTGTTCTGAAGGCTGTTCTTTCCAGTTCCTGATGATATATTTCAGAATATGAGGGCACTTGGTGAATATCTCCCTCTTGGAGTTTAGGCAGTCTTTTGATGTCTTATAGTGCTAGATTTGGGCCCTTTCCAATATGCAAAGTCTGCATTTTCTGACTGTTGATGTAGGCCTTAGGTCTTTCTAGGATCTTCCATTCGATATTGAATTTGGAGCTGCTGTCCTTCATGTTCTACACATATCTCTTTCGGGATGCTTGAAGAAAGATACATGGTTATAGTATCTCTGCTTGAAGTTTCTTTCAACCATCTCAATGTATTGTTTGTGTAAGTGAAGTAACTTCAGCCTCATACACAACCAATTTAATATTACAGGCCTCATCTAGAGGGCATTCTTCCTTTTTCCTGCACAAACATCACAGGCTCTGGTTGGTCCTCTTTTTGGATGTGATAATGGACTTTATGCTTGGGAGTAGCCTTTAATGTCCGTCAGCCAAAATTCTTGCTGGACCAGGAAGTGTTTGTTGATCAACGCCAGGAATTTCCTACCCATATAGGTTCGGACATTTAAAGAGAGGGGGGGGGGGGGTGAACCGTATATAATTCCTGTCTATTCTTAGAATGTTTAGGTTGGGACAGAGGATTAAGAGATCTTATCCTTAAAACTGCTTTTTGGTAGGGCTTTGTTCTAATAAGGGCTTGCCTTATCAAAGAGGTCATTATTTGAAGAAAGGTTGGAGATTCTATGACTAATGTTGGAGACGAGGTTTCTAAATACTATAGTGGTGGTGGCAGGATCCTATGTTAATGTATTGTAATTGTTCATTAGCTTATGGAAGGGCCTATGGGTACTAGTCTCTAGATCTGGGGAAGTGTCTAAAGGTCAGCCTTAGTTAAGTTTATGTCTACTATTCTTTTAAGATAGTAGCTATTAAGTTTTTTTCAGGATTTATATAAAGTGTGGCCATCATAGTGATGTGAGATCACTAATTTGTTGTCCAGATATAGACCAATGTTGTGGTGTCATGGCTGGGAAATTTGGTTTTCAGTAGGTCAATAATATAGAATCCTACCAGGTTGCACACATCCGCAGTCATATGATCCCATCAAGAGGTCAATTAGATCATCCTGGTCGTTATTTTTTTTTTATTCAAGGTGACCCAATACTGAAGAGTAGGGTCTCCCATGCATGATTAGGTCCATCTGGTAGTCTTCAATGGTAACAAATTTTCATGCAAACTCCAATGTCTTTATATATAGAGGGGTAGAAATCTACTATATCAAACTGGGTGTATCTCGCATGGGATTTGTCCGGAATGTTATTGAAAAAGAATATGGAGTTGGTATTGGTCCATAGTAGATTGGTGTGGTTCCTAACTTTGGTAGTTATAATTTTCAGGATCTGTTTACTAGCTAGCTCTAATTCGGTTTTAGCTGGGTTAAACCTACAAGTCAGTCTATTTGTGAAATCAGGCTTATGGTCTTTTAGGGTAATGAAGGATTCACATTTAACTACGCATTCAACCCTCCTTAGTCAATGTGGATTCTATTGGCAATGGTCTTGGCTTCTACATTTAGGGAATTATAGGACTTATCACTAGTTTTCCTATATTTATTTCTAATGCTATTGTGTAGAAGTTTGTTTATCAATGAGAAAAACCTGTGAGACTCCTTATATGTACATAAACATATTGTATATGCCTATGTACATCTGTATTTACATACACACTGTTGAGCACTAGAGAATTTGTATGCTATGGTCAAGCAATGCACTTAATCAGCAAATATTTTATTTATTGAAAACAAGACCTGCTTTCTTTACCTAAGCTATGTACATGGCACCCGTTATCGAAGAGCAACAAACATTCCGAAACACCGATGCTACTTGTGGTATTGTCCACAAAATTAAAATATTTTCAACACTAACTGAAACACATAGGCAGTGTATTTCATTAGAAATAGTCATGAAAGGGCTAACCTTCATGTATTTTTTGTTTTCAAGTTGTGAGTTGCATTGTGGTTGAATGTAGTAGTCTGAAGCCATGTTGATGCCAAGGATGAGACTTTATAGGAATTCTGAGTGATTGGGGATGAGTTTTAAGTTTTAGAATTGTTCTAAATGTTGAAGTGCTAAATTCCTTCAGGCTCTATGTATATGTTTATAATTTTACCAAGTTAAAGGTATTTTAGATTTCCCTATTACTGTTCAGGTATCTGATGGAAAGGGGTCATTGTCAATGTGGAAGATATAAACTTGCATTTTGTTTGTTTTTGTTGTGGGTATATTATTCTGATTTAGTCATTAGAGTTGATGCTGCCAATTACTTTCTACATTTGTTGTGTGGGTATATTACTTGAAGTTGTTATTGTGATATAGCCATTGTTAAAGTTGATGCCGCTAATTACTTTGTATAGTGTTTTAATACTTTTCTATCTCTCAAAAATAAGTAAGAAACTGGCAAATATTTGTATGTTTAGATGCTTGATACTGAGTTTTATTATTGTGTTGTTTACATGTGGGAGATGTCCCAAGCCAAGGTAGTATAGCCTGGAGGGACAGGTGGTGGTGGTGATATTGCTTTACTGGTTTTAGTCAGACTGTAGCCATGATGAGTCACTTCCTTCAAGGGTTTTAGTTGATCTTATCAATCCCAGTACTTTGGTACTTATTGAAACCACAACCACAGTTGCAAAAAGTGAGCTTCGTAACGACACAGCTATGCCTGCATGTTTATTATATTATTGCATTTTGTGTTGATAGTTTTTATCATGAAACAGTTTTATATTTACATTCCTAGTGTTACTGTGCCAGATTAGTCTGAGTATTGTTTGTGGTATTTATGTATGTTATGAGGCCTCCACCATGGTTTGGTTTGTTTCATTGGGATGTAATGATAGTTGAGGGGTCGCACTTTGTTGCAATATGAAAATGAGAATGTGTAATTTCTTTTTTCCACTACCTTTTAGGCTGCTAATTGTATTGCAATATGTTTAGCTTTTTTTCTGTTAATACATGGTATATATTGACTACTTTTGTTGGTACTTTGTATTATGCATATAATGTAATTGCAATGGGTTTAGTATATTGGGTTACTTTCAATGCTGTCGTACTGTGTCACGAGATCATTGTTGGAGCTGTGGATTTTACAAGGAAGATAATGATGGCACTTCCAATTCTATATTGCAATCTGTGATTTGGTGCATGTTTAGGAGGCACATTTTTGGTGCTTTGTGTTGCCTGTATGCAAGTTGTTAGGGTGCTCTCTTATCTGTTTTGTGCACAGTTGTTACCTTCAAATTGGTTTTTGTTTGGTGTTGATCTGTTTAGTTTTCCAACGTTTTGTTAGACCAGCCATGACTGGCCAGTTTTTATTTTTCTGGTATAATGTATTCAGGGCTAAATTATCCAGTGTCTTTTAAGAGTATGCTCTGAGGGAGATTTGGTTGCTAATTGTAGCAGGTCAAGTAACCATCTATAGGGTCCCCTTGTAAATTATATATATCCAAACAAAATGTCTTATTGAGGGTGGGGTGTAGAAGTAAATTCAATGACATAGTCCCAAGGGAAATGAGGACATTTGATATTCATGCCTTTACTAATGGTATTGGTTACATCAGAGGAATAACTACAACCAGGAATTAGAAAATTACCACATATAAAATAAGACAGCTTGACCAATTCTTTTTTCTAGTGTCTAGGGAAGGGAATATTTTAAATCAGGATATTAATGATGCAGTTAATATAAAGCAGGCTGATTTGAATAAAAAGAGTTTATTGTTTCATATAGTGTTTACCTACCTTTTATAATTTTAACTGAAAGTCAAAGTAAGTCATAGCATAGGACCAACTCTGGTAGAAGGCCCCAGTGTTTTCAGAATAGACATGCCATATTAAAAACATCGAATCATTCAGTTTTAACTCAAAAATCAAGTTTATTTAAAAGCAAAGCAATTATAAAAACAATAACTATTCAACAAGATTTTTGTTTTCTCCAAAGTTTGTTTTCTCAACTAAAATGGAGCATTTTCCAACAGTATCAGTTGAAAATAGTTACAATCTTTGTTTGAATGAAAAAATAGAATCAAAACTTTTGTTTTGGAATGACTTTATCACAGATGTAAAGAGACTACTCCCACAGCTCTTCCTCCTCCATTTGTCTTGGAGGTGCTCCACTGCTTATAGGCTGCCAACCAGAGCCATCATTACCCATTTCTGGTGCACAGCTCTGAAAATACAAAATTATACTTCCATCAATACAATTTACTATTTAAATCCATAGTTCCTTGTGAATTACTAAATTAAGATGAAAACATCAATGCACACTCGCATGAGACGATCGAGAAAAATTGAGTCCTAAGAATGCAATTGATTATATTTAGAATAGGGTTTCTTGTTCACTCTTAATTTTAGTAAACAGTCAAAATAAAGCATATCATATTCTTACCCTAACTCTCCTTCGATCCCTGCCACCAAAACGTCCATTATTGTAGTAAGAGCCATTTGAAAGTCCTGCCATGTTTGCTTCTTCTTCTAACCACACAGGTACATTCTGTTGAGCCTGAAAAATTTGAATAAAGTTATTAGTATTACTATATCCACAATAGATACCATGAGTGAAATCTAGCTTAAACGTTTGTTTCTCCCACAAAAATGGATGTTGATATGAGAATGGCCAGAGGTTATCAGAGACAATCTGGAATATTAAAATATTTATGCAAAACCTAGTAGTTAATTGGCAAATATCTTAGTGGTACAGGAATCAAATCAATAATTTCAGCAATGTCTATGAAGCTTCCAGCAAAATGAATCTCACTTTTGAATTATTACTAAGGGTAAACAACCTTCCCAATATGCTGATGTTCATTAATATCATCAAGATATTAACCTTTTTGATACAAACCCACCTGAAGCCTCCTATGGTTCAAAAATACAAAACTTCCTTTTCAGTTATGTTCAAAACACCAAGTTAATAATGGAAAAATTAGCTGTTTTAATAAATCCCTCCAAATGTTTAACTTTCAAAATTAATTGAAATACAAAGGCAGTGTATTTCATCAGAAATATGACCACTAAGTTTTCATGAAGATAGTCACAGGGAGACTGGCAGTAGCATGGTATTAACCCTTTCGTTACCATATTTCTAATGAAATACACTGCCTATGATTTTCAATTAATTTTGAAAATATTCAAAAATTTATAGAGATTTAATAAAATAACTTTGTTATTAAGTTGGTGTTTGAAACAAAATGTTCTTACATAAAATTACAATAGAAGGATTAAATTTAAATTTAAACATGGTTTTTTTAATCATAGAATCAGGGGCAGTTTCAAGTGGGTTGGTATCAAAAGGATTAAAGTGGACAAAGCATATTCTAGAAGAATGTGCCTCAACACAGATTTGACACTACACAGAATTAGTTAAACAGAAGTACAACTGGCATAGTATTGTCAAAAAACACAAAAATAATAATACTATCTTTTCACTGCTTAGTCTGGAGGGAAGGAGGGAGGAAGATATCCTCAGACCTGGCCCGAATGCTTGCAACAGTGGACTCCGCTAAAAGCACCCAAGGGCCAGGTGGTAGTGTTAAATTGGGTGATGGATTAAGTCTACCACCCAAGTAGGCCACGGTGGAATTTGAACTCAGAATGCAAAGAGCCGGAATAAATACTGCGAGGCATCTCATCCAGCACTAATGATTCTGCCAGTCCGCCACCCTAGACTGGTACTTTATCTACCCCAAAAGGATGGAAGGTAAAATTGACCTCGGCAGAATTTGAACTCGGAGCACAGTGAGCCGGAACAAATACTGCAAGGCATTCTATTCGACACGCTAACAACTTTGCCAATTTGCTGCCTTTATTTTAGATATAAAATCTGCAGCATGCATATCCAAGTTATACATGACCAAGAATTAGGAATAAGTTTCTACACAAATGGCCATATCTAGTGATGACCAAACATTTTAGAGAAACACCAATGATCAAAAGCAAGATAACGATACAGATCTAGCATTTCTCACTGAGAATGAATTTAATTCTGCTAGTACTACAGAAATAGCAAAAGCTGTTTAATCTACAAGATGCCTTTCATATCAGTGCCACTTCTCAAGCATGATAAAGGGTGAAGCTGCTGCTAGAATCTTCCAAGACAGATCTAACAAACCACAGAATACATAAAATCTATTCTATTCTTAAGACATGGATGTAGAGCATTCTATCATTAAAATAACCACTACCATAGGAAATTGTTGTTGAATATTATTTATTAAGATAATCAGAGAAGGGCTAGTGTCCATGACCTTTGCAAACCTTCTGAGATTGGTGAAACTGATGCGTTGATGATCAAAGTGGTTTCTACTAAATATGAAACTGGCATCATTTTTAAAAAGGGCAGAACATAGTTTTTTTTCACCATCATTATTTTTACATCCACTTTTCCATGGACGAGATTTTTTACGTATGGGACTTTATACCACTGATCTTCATCCACAGACCCATTAACTTTTATTCCAATTCAAGTGTTCCATGTAATAACGACAGACTAATCGCTATGCAAAATGTAAACAAAGGAAAAAAAGACAACTGGACAAAATTAAGGAATTTGCACCATAAATATAATAACTATGCAATATAATATAATATTGGCTAATAAGCAATTTTTTATGATGATATTTGAACAAAATCTAAATAACTTTACACTTCACACCAATTTTATCTGTACTCACCTGAAATAGGAGTAGTTTTGAAACAAAAATTCCATAGTAAATATTTCTAAGAACCTTTTGTTAAATTGTGTATGAAGCACCACTTTAATATATTAATAGAAATAGTTAGTTGTTATGAAGTCAGTGTAAATTCACAATTAGAATTGAATTCAAACATATTTTTAGAAATAGAGTAACAAAAGGGTTAAAGTTGTTTACTAACAATTTTAAACATTAGAAGCAAGTTTTTAGATAGAAAATTTATTATAATATCTTTCAAAGATTTGTATTTTAGAAGAGAATCCAATAGGTATACTCACATCACTTAATATCTTTGTCAAGGCTTTTGCAAGACCAGAGTCTGAATCAGAGGAATAAAAGCTGATGGCACGACCTATATTACCACACCGACCAGTTCTGCCGATACGGTGGACATATTCATCAACAGAACTGGGAAGGTCATAGTTCACAACTTGGCTGACATTAGGAATATCAAGTCCTCGAGCTGCCACTGAAGTTGCAATTAACACTGGAATTCTTCCTGTCTTGAAATCTTGTAAGGCTTCTTCTCTTTCTCGTTGAAGACGGTCTCTGGGTTAAGAGCAGAGAAAAGGGAATTCAAGCTACCTTTTTTTTTAACATTTCATAAATTTATAGAAAGTTTTCAGACATGTCCCCCTTTCTCATTTATGTATAGTGTGCTATGAGCAAAGCCCCAAACAACTGCCCTGTGAAACTGGCAGCAGAAGAAATAAGAAAATGAATGATAAACTTCCTGTCACTAGTTAAAAGTTTCCTTCTATTTCCCTTGCTTTAAACTACGTCAAAAAAATCTTGGCTTCATCAGACATTGTAAACTCTTCATATGCTTCATCAGACATTTAAATGTCTGATGAAGCCTAGCTCCACGTAAGCTGAACCTAATGAGCAGATATCACAATGCATATGCACACAAACGCATGTGCAAGGTGCATTATATATATATGTATAATACACATATGTATGCATGTTATACACATATGTATGCATGTATACATAATGTATAAAGTATATCTATATATATGTTAACATCCTGTAGGACACAGTTCCACACAGTACTATATCATTAATTGATATAAATCATTGAACTATATATATGGTGAGTGAAATATTTTTGTGTGGAAACACCTCAAGCACCTGCTTCTTACCTGTAAATTTCAAAATAAAGACGGTACAAAGAATGAAGAGGGATGAAGGCTCTTGGAGTTTTATGAGGCAAATCATCTAACCACTTGCAGCAGTAATTTCAGGAAACAAGCCACCCATTTCATCACTTACAAATCAAGTAAACACACAAACCAGATAGACTTCATACTCACCAGGAAATGGGATAAACAGATGCTTGTGAATACTAAGTCTTTCTCCAATGAAGAAAGTCACACTAAACATATAGTGATGTGCAACATCAGAGCAAGAGGTAGACAGACACACAGACACAACACAATCTGGACAAGGAAAGTATGGAAGCTGAAAGCAATTTTTCAATAGGGAATATGAGGGACGAGACAGTAACGGAGAACAAAATAGTAAGGGTTGTAGACGCCACAGTAAAAGTTGTTTTTCTCGACGGGTACGAGACAAGACAGATGGTTAAAAAAGTAACGATAATGGAGTGAAATTGTAATTAAGTTTGGGCATAGCCCTTCGAACAAAAACACAGAGACAGGAGTGTAGGGAGCGAGAAAAAAACGATGTGCTGTGTGAGAAAGTCAGCACCCAAAATTGAACTCCGGGAATGTGAAGGAGTGGGGGAACAGAAACAAGTGGTCAGTAGAGGACAAGACAGAGGAGTTGGAGAAACAGAGGCAATATATATATATATATATATATATATATTTACATGAGATTACACTATAACACCATAACTTTATGGGAATCTCACCAGATCAACCATGATCCCTCTAACCGAAGAAGCCAACCCTCAGAAACATGTTTACTTTTAATGTTAGCTATTAGGGAAATTTCAATAAATAAATTAAGAATGTATTGCATACAACACCCTTCAACTTAATTATCTAAACTAATAGCATTGGTTCCTTTGAGTTATGTCCCTTAGCAACTTTTATTTTTATCATTTATATTATATATAACAGTAGTGTATTGCTAGAATCATATATATATATATATAGCTCAATTTATATCAATTTGATGATGCAGTATCGAGTGGAACCAGGTCCTACAGGATGTTAAGAGTTAATATGTCAATGCTCACTATCAAACACTGTTGCTTAGGCCCCGGGTTAGTTTTGATAGACCTTAACCATTCCTAACTTTTTCAGACAGGGTATATAAGACTATGTTATGCTATGTACTCTTCCTTTTTTAAAGCAGTAGGGTATGATTTGCATGAGATTTGGTTGCCATTTCTAGCAGGTCAACGATTGCATAGGGGTTCTGTCATTGGTCTGCTTAATATCAAACATTTATAAGGAGATGTGCATCCAGTGTCATTCCGATAGAAGAATTAGATCACTTCATGCTATTCAAAAAGTTAAATGAAAATACAGGAAATTCTCTACATATGTATGAAGCTAGTATTTGAATGTATTTTGCATTGTTACAAATATCAGAAACTGTTGACTTGCTTTAGACTTGTGTAAACATTTCTATCGCATTTTGTTTCTCATAACTTGTAGCATATGACATTGATTAAAACTCGGATGTGTACTTGATATTCCAATAAATTGCTATATATATTTTTAAATATTTATGAGTGAAGGGCAGAGTGTATGATGCTTGTGTACAAAGTGCAATATGGCACAGTAGCAAAACACGGGCATGAATGCAGATGTGTGAAAGTGGGAAAGAAATAAGGCTAGCATGCCCTCCTGGATATGTAATGTTAGTGTGCATGAATGATGGAGCACAAATGAACTGAGGGGAAATCTGTGTATAAGAGAAATCAGATGCAGTGTGCAAGGGAGAAGACTGTGCTGGTACAGACATGTGATGCATATGGAGGATGAGAGCTGGGTAAAGAAATAACAAGCAATCCAAGTGAAAGGAACATGCAGAAAAGAAAAACATGGGACATAGGGAGAAAGGGAGAAGTGCTGAAAGCTGATTCTCACAAAGGAGCTGACAAAGGGCTGCAACTAATGGTGAGGACCATCCAACCCATGCAAGCATGAAATAACAAATGTAAAGGGCAGATAATTTTCAGTGGCAATATACGAATTTAAATTGGTCACTAAATAGAGGCAATAATTTTAAGAAAATATCAACTAGCTTAAGAGCACCTCAGAATACTTACCCATGGATACTTGTCGTTTTGTAATCGTTTTGGGAGAGATAGGAAGCTAAAAAATCTGCATTCCTCTTTTGTTCCACAAAAACCAGAGTTTTATCTGAACCTTAAAAAAGAAAAAGAAACTTTTTCAATACCAGCTTTCCCAAAAATGCCCCATTGTTTGATGTTACCAACCCACCCATATTAAAATGTTCATAATTTACTTAAAACCTCAACACAGTCTCAGATATTAAATTTACATGAATGCTCATATAACATTTCAGTGAGTGAAATTGGGTAGATGGAAACTGTAAGTCCATTGGATGGACTGGGCCTGTAAATCAAAGAACCAGCCTTGTCAATTCAGCCTGGGGATTACATTAAGGGTACAAGTGCCTGTAGAATACTCTGCCACTTACACTATAATTCAATGAGTAAATAGTTCCGTTGATCGAACAACTGGAACACTCATTATTTTACTAGCCTATGTCTTTTGAAACTTGCTTCAGCCATTCCCATCGCAAAACATCAAGATCACCTTCCAACATATTTAATTCTTGCAACTTAGTTCTCTCTTAAATGCCTGTCTATTTTCCTTTAGTTTTAATACGCCTTTTACTGCAAACCAGGACAACTCTACCTGTGCTACCGAGAATAAACACATTTAGGACCACAAATTGGCAAATTATCCCATAGACAGTAAAGATTGCAGAAGGCTACCCACTATTGTGCTGATATTAAAAGCATTTAGCATTAAGCAGACTATGTATATCTGGATACCACAGATCTGTTATCTATTGCTCCATAGAAAACTGAAGGATTAAGGATCAAGAATCTTGCAAAACAAAAACTTGTGATTAAGAATTCAATAATATTTTAACAACACAAACTAAATCAAAGAGTGGAAAGTTTACACACCACACCTAATTTCTTCCTATCAACACCATCTGACATACAGAGCAATAATTACTACACTTTGCACTAACAAGACATGCAAATATGGTGTAATGAATACTAAATATAACAAATACTGAGTCAAAGTGAATAATGGAACATCAAATTTGAAAATGAAATGAAATTATGGTTTCAGTGAGTAAGTGGTTTGAAAGGGTTAAAAATCTTACCAAATTCATCTAAAAAGGTGCATAATTTCTCTCTCTTTTCCTGCCTTGCCACTTTTAAGAGGATCTGTTCCACATCAGAACATGCACCACCCACCAATCCAATAGTGAGAAACAAATAATCATTAAGAAAATCAGCAGCTAATTCTTGGATTTTGTCTGGAAATGTAGCACTGAACATCAAGGTTTGTCTATTGGCTTTTGCTGGCATCCCATGCTCGTCTACTATCCTCCGTATATCTGGTTCAAATCCCATATCTAACATTCGATCTGCCTCATCCAATATGAAATGCTTCACTCGAGATATGTTTACCTATATGACAATATAAAAATTTAATTCAATACATTTCAGATTATAGACAAAATATGTGCCAACAGCAATAAGTTTACACTGCTTCATGCATACAACAAAAATCTAGTCACACCAACATCCCCTGATAACAACAACAAAAAATAATCAATGATTGAAAATATAAACTTATTTCTGCTAAACGAAAAGGAACCCTCAAAAACCAGAGGAATTCAATTCTTTTACAGTATACAACGGAACAAAATATATATATATATATAAATAGAGAGAGACAGAGAGTACAATGAACAGCTGCAACAAAACTTTGATGTCATTTACAAATGGGCTGACAACATTTCAAGTTGTGTACTATCAACTATGAAACGATTCATAAACTCAATACCCTGGATCTAAAAACACCCTAATTTCAGAAAAAAAGAATTGGTTTGCGGCCCAGGAATATCCTTAGGAGTGACACATTACAAAGCTGGTAGCAATGGTTCCTGCAAACATTCACATGAAGAGTCTATACTATAATATTTGATAAGATGGTTCCAGCAAACATTCACATGAGGAGTCTATACTGTGATCATCATCATCATCGTTTTACATCCGTTTTCCATGCTGGCATGGGCTGGACGGGTGATTTCGGCCCGCATTGCTTCCTCATTGGAGTCACCACTCTCCTAGACGGGTCAGCGGCCCACGTCTCGCTCGTGTTTCATTTGGCATGGTTTCTA
>JAOPJM010001463.1:33727424-33742142 GCA_027124095.1 Muusoctopus leioderma | reverse complement strand
AGAAGACACTTACCCAAGGTGCCACGCAGTGGGACTGAACCCGAAACCATGCGGTTGTGAAGCGAACTCCTTAACCAGAGCCATCTGAACTGACAAAATATTGATGCTATTATGAAAAGAATTTTACCATCGTGTTCAGCATGCTGGAAATATATAATAAACATTAAAAAAATCAAGTGAAACAATTTTCTGTTGTGTAGTGTTATCATTTGCTTACAATCACTGCCTTTCACTTTGTAGCCAGGTACATTTTACTTTCTTTCTATTACCGATTATCATTTGCTTTCAATCAATTTCTTTCAGTTTGTTGTCAGCCACGTTATGTGCTTAAAACGAAAGATCACAAAGTGCAAAAAATTTGCAGTAGTGTAAAAAAAATAATCAAAGATAACAAGAAACTAGAATACCTTCCTTGCTGTCTTACTGTTTACTTTCCCATGAAAATAAAAGTGTTTAACTTATCAAAACTGAAGGTGAAAGTGTTTTCTTAGAAAAGGAAATTATTAAGGAAGGAAAGTATTCAATAATGATATTAAAGTAAATAGTAGACAGTAGAGTGCTGGCTAGATGCTATGAAGCATCCAGTGTAATGAAAGCATGTTGAATTGCTGTGGAATTATGCAAAAAGATATAAACGAGACATTGGTACTCATTGCACACAATTAGTCTCTTATTTGAGTTTATGTGGTGTTATGTCTTTCTTAATGATGGATTTGAACAATTATTTAAAGATATTAGATCCATTTAGTGTTTGTAATAAATAATGATGGATTTGAACAATTAAGAGATAGGTATTGTAGCTGACATAAAAAGGCATTTTATAAGCATTAATTTGAGAGGAGGCAGTGTGCTGGGGTTGCTCTGGTGTAGTGGTAAGCACAGCCACCTGGATTACAGCAGACACATGGTTCAATTCCTGTGGGCAGTTCTAGTTACTTTTTTTTTTCCTTCTTGGGTTTGTGTTTATAAAGTGTCTAATTTAATTTAATGTTTATTTAAAACCCATTTATCCTTTGTATTGAACAAAATAAATAAAATTCACTTTTACCCAGGAAAACATTTTCACTTTTTTGATTCCCTTTGAAGTGACAAGTAGAATATTATAGAATCTATATTATTCTGCTTGTCACTTCAAAGGGAATCAAAAATATAGATATAATATAATATAGATGATTTCTAACATAAGCACAAGGCCGGAAACTTTGGTGTGTGTGTGTGTGGGGGGGGGGGGTATCGTTGATTATATCAATCTGAGTACTTATTTTGACTTTGGAAAGATGAAATGTAAAATCAATCTTGGTGGGATTTGAACTCAGAATGTAATTAAATACCACAATGTATTTTGTTTGGCACTCTAACAACTGTCATAATAAGTGTTTCTAAAATAGGCACTAGGCCAACAACCCCAGTACTTGACTGGTACTTTATTTCATTTACCCTGGAAAGATGAAAGGCAAAGTTGACCTCGGTGGGATTTGAACTTAGAGCGCAGCAAGCCGGAACAAATACTGCAACGCATTCTGTCTGACACGCTAACGGCCTCTGCCAATTCGAGGCACAATGCTACACATTTGATGGGAAGGAACAGTTGATTAAATCGACCTCAGCACTTGGCTGGTACTTATTTTATTGATGCTGGACAGAGGAATGAAAGGCAAAGTCAACAACCAAAGCTGAATCTGAACTCAGAAAGTAACTAAATACCACAAAGTATTTTGTATGACACCTACCTTCCTAATAATTGTTTCTACATAAGCACAAAGGCCGGAAAATTTTTTTGGGGGGGAGGGGTAAATTGATCTCAGTACTTGACTGGTACTTTATTTTATCAAGTCCGGAAGGACGAAAGCAAAGTTGATCTTGGCAAGATTTGAACTCAGAATGTAAAGTTCCGGAACAAATACTGAAAGGCATTTTGTCCGATGCTCTAATGATTCTGCCAATCCACTTTCCTAATAATAAGAATGATTTCTAACATAAGCACAAGGCCTCAAATTCTTTGGTAGGATGGAACAGTTGATTATATCAATCCTGGAAGGATGAAAGGCAAAGTTGACTGTGGCAGTATTTGAACTCAAAATGTTTTTCTAATGCTCTACCAATTCTGCTATCCACCACCTAATAATAATAATATTCAAACGTTGATCAACGAAAGACCAACCAATGGCTCAAGAGCAATGGACTTAAAGCAGAAACAGCGGGATTCATCATTGCTGCCCAAGATCAGACCACCACTGCACCCTAAAAGACGGAACTGAGCCGCAGTGTAGGATATGTGGCAGATTTGAAGAAACAATTTACCACATCATATCAGGCTGCCCAGAACTAGCCAAACCAGAGTATGTCAAGAGACACAACAAGGCAGCGGCATACATGCACTGGAAGACCTGCAAACAGTACCAGATCAAGACTGCTGATAAATGGTACGAACACCAGCCAACCACTGTAGATGAGTGAAGTTGTAGCAGTTGTCTCCCTTGGCTGATCACTATTCTCTGGGACATGTCCTTTCAAACAGGCAGAGAAATAAGTGCCAATAGACCAGACATCATAATCAAGGACGGAAAGAATAGAACATGCATGAAACACCTCAACCAAAATGAGTGAAAAACTGTCCAAGTACAAAGGCCTGGAAATTGAAATTGCAACAATGTGGAGTATGAAGACTCAAACAGTACCAGTAGTCATTGGAGCACTAGGACTTATGGAGAACGGCCCGGACAAATACACAGAGAAAACATCCAGGCAGTATTAACATTACACAAGTCCAGAAGATTGCTCTTCTTGGAACAGCTCACATACTGAGGAAAGTACTATCAACAAAGTAACACCAACCCTGTAAACGCCCAAGGACCATAGTTTGGACCCGGCTATACAGGATGAAACACACACACAGCACTAAGAGAACTTGTGAATAATAATAATACTAAGTGCATATGTTTAATCATTGGTAAAGAGAACTTTTCAAAAATACAATCAAGTTCTATTTTATCAGTAAATTTTCTATTTATCCATTGCCCTTACATGTGTCATGATGTGCTGGAGTTTATCCCATTATTTAGTAGTGTCATGTGTTTGGAATATATATTTCCGAGATATGATACTGCTAGGTTAACAAGCCTCCACCCACAATAAAGGCTGATGAAACGGTATTCCAAAACATACAAATCAGCTTCAATGATTTCAGGATACAATTTTCATTTTAAATTTCTTCTACCAAAAATGGTACTTTTTTGAGATTGACTCTTGACTTAAACCTTTTGTAATTATACTGAAACAAACAGCCAATGTGTTTCAACTAATTTTGAAAATAACCAAGAATTTGGAGAGATTTAGTAAAATAACTAAATTTGTCATTAACCACTTGCATCTTATTTATTTTTAAAAACTAGTAAAAATTGAACAAGTGGAGGACGAGATAACCACTTAACGAATTTGCCCGAGTTAAGTCAGTGTTTAACCTAACTTAAAAAGTTCTTACATAAAATGATGAAGATGGGTTTGAATTTAAATATGAACACTAAAGTTTTTGTACCATGGAACCAGAAGTGGTCTGGGCAGGTTGGCATCAAAAGGGTTGTTTTTCACCTACTTTTATCTTGTAATTTTATCATACCAGACCTAAGAATTTGACCAGGGACCTATTTTTGTAATAATCTCAAGCATAAACTTGAAACCTCATACAGTATTAGTTTGTTTTTTCCCTTGCATGACTGTCAGTCCTTATTAAGCAGACTTATGGTCAAAGGTAATCCAGCCATGACCACCTCATCTTTTTATGTATTAAGAACATTATCGAATGTCCTTTTTTTAAATTAAAATACAGTAAGGTGTCATTTCTAGTAGTTCAAGCAATCATGTAGAGGTTACCCTTGGTGGTTTGCTTTCTACAGGCCACAAGAGTCATTCTATCAAACTCTTTTCATTATTTATTAGACATGTTAATCTAGCATTTTCATTGGCCCTCATTCTGTGGGTGGAAGTTTAACCTTAGAGATACATGTCAATGGTGATTTACTCTTGATGAATTAACCATAGCAGAACAGGCTAACAAAACAAGTAAACATTCCGGTGAGTTGTTTACAATCTGATTTGCACCATTGCAATTCATATACACTCTTAATAATTATAGAAAAGGTATAAATACAATAGCATCCAATGTCTCTCTTCTAAAATACAAAACATTTTATGCCTAATAAAATCAAAAAAGTGAACTACTACTGCTGCAGGATATACTTATTTACAATTTGTTGGCTTGGGCTGTTGATTGGATAGGACCTCCCCCACCAACAAATTAACTGGCTGTAAATTTCTTTACCTTCACCCCTTAGTATTCATAATACTAATGGTTTTTGCAGGGAATTGATGAAACCAAGATACATTATTTGTACCATTTGTTTGAAGAACACTTGCTGCCAAAGTTAACTCTTAACATACTGTTGAAAATTTTGTAAGTCCTGTAATGATTGAGCAGAAAATGCCTAAAAACGGATTTTTGCAGCTTATGAAATTTACTGGTAAGAAACATAGGTGCTTGAGGTGTTTTCACACAAAAATAGTTCACTTTCACCATATATATAATCAATGATCCATATCAATTTGATGATGTGGTACCGTGTGGAACCATGTTCTATAGGATGTTAAGAGTTAAATATCTACAGGACAAGGCTCTGCCAGTTTGAACAAAAAGTAGTCTTCACACTAACGACTTTGAATGCTAGAGGAAGGTATTAAGAGAATTTATTTGTTATTGCTACCATCTAAGTTGCTGAATACCAGGTCTGTCCTGATTGAGCAGGCCTATGACCAAACACATTCCCAAACTGCTGAGACTGATATTCAGCTTAACTCTTAACATCCTGTAAGACCCGGTTCCACATGGCACCACATCATCAGATTGATATGAATTATTGAGCTATATATGGTGTATATATGGTGAAAGTGAAATATTTTTGTTGCCAAATGCCTCAAAAACCTGTGTTTCTTGTCTGTAAATTTCGTAATAAATAAGCCCCAAAAAATCTTGTTTTTAAAGAATTTCTGCTGAATCAATACAGGACTTAGAAAATGTTTTACAGGATGTTAAGAGTTAAACATGTATAGGTCAATGCAATGTGTGCAGAGAGGGATTTTCCAAGTTTCAGTTCTGGGAAGAAAGGACTGGGTGCAGGAGTCTAGGAAGTGACATCTATTCCATTGATCCTTAACTAAACAAAATGAAATGAGGAAAAAGTACAATGGTCAAGGTTGGTGTGACCTTTTGTGAAGCTACTTCTGCTTTAGTACAGTACTCACATAAAGCATGTAAATTATTGTTTAGCCTCTGGTCAGCCATGACCATTCTGTTTCTGGCATAGTATATCTAAGACTACATCATCTGACTTAAAAAAAACAAAAAAAACTCAGTAGAGTAATTTAAAGAGCCGGCTGGTATTTGACGAAATTTGCTTACGTGCTTAGACTATATACTCTTTTACTTGTTTCAGTCATTGGACTCGGACCATGCTGGGGCACCGCCTTGAAGTCGACCCAGTACATTTGAGTCTGATACTTATCTTATCGATCTCTAAGCCAAACAGATACGAAGACAAACACAAATATACACATATGACGGGCATCTACAGTTTCCGTCTACCAAATTCACTCACAGACTATAGTAGAAGACACTTACTCAAGGTGCCACCCAGTGGAACTGAACCCGAGACCATGCGGTTGCGAAGCGAACTCCTTAACCACACAGCCATCTGCGCCTATAGTGTTTTTTCTTCTTTTTTTTAAAATATTGGATTGAATTTTTACAGTAAAATACCCTCCTGAACACTAACTAGCTATTAAAAGTTGTTTCAAAAATTTCGAAGACCCTTAGGTCTGGTGTCTAAATCTGATTTCCCTCTCCTCACCATTCACAAATGATAATGTATCTATTCTCATCACAGCTAGATGAACTAACCTCAGAAGGAATGAAACAACCACACAGCAGATGTATGAACTCATAAACCCAAGAGTTGGTAGTCTAATTATTTTAACTACTTCACCATGTCACACCAACTCCGACAACAGGAAACTTAAAAACTGGTCTTTAATTAAATATAATTTATTTCTTGCAAATGATTTATTCAAAATGTTCTATTTTTTTTTGTTTAAAATTGAAATATTACAAATGTTAGGAGATCTTGAAGGAAGAAATAAATTAAAATCAAAAAAGATAGCTGTTAGATTCTATAAACAAAATAGAAATATGCCCCAATTTCTTTCTGTCAATTGAAAGAAGAGGATATTATATTTATTTTTGCATTGAAGTAGAGTAAGAATAAATGAAGACAGAGCAACAAAGGAGAGAAGGAATGGTAAGAAAGAGAACACCCTGCACATATTTAAAAAATGTAGATGCAAGATTCAATGGAACGTCCTTAATTCCATTGCACTGCCACAATTTTATTCAATATTTTTTGCTTGTAGACAATGTCAAGGAAAAAAAAAAAAACCTCTTAAACATTGCATAGTACATATTAGTGGCAATATTTTTGTAACAGCAAAGTTTATTTTTAAAATAGTTAAAAAAATAAAAACAAAAAAGTACTAAAAACGTGAAAAAAAAACGCCCCCCCACCCAAAGAAGGAGAAAAAACTAACATTACATTCAATAACTTAAAAGAACTAAGGAAATTGTGAAGTGTAATGTTGGCAACAATTTAATAATATTTGAATTGTGTACACAAATATTAACACATGATTGCTTAGGTAATAAGTAAACAAAACAATCACTTCAAATTAACACTTCTATTGTGATGACAATTTGAAGGTAGCAATGTTGTTGTTTAAACTGTAGGAATACAGATGAAATACTCAACACATTGTAATACTTAAGACATTTTGTGATCTTCATTTAGAGCTTTAACTTATTTTTGCTTTACCTCTGACCACTTAAAAAAGTTGACCAGAAGTTAGCAAAGTTTCTATTATAAACGGAAACAAAGAGGTATATTCGAAAAATATAACTTCCACGTATTTTATGTCAAATGATAAATTATGTAATGTTAGGAATGAGTTCAACTCTTGAATGAATGACAATGAAAATACATTATGTTAGACATATGGTGCTAACTTAATTCAAGGACAACTAACTCTGGTGTGTGTGAAGAACTCACAATTTGGTTGTTACTTTGTTCTGAAGGGCTTAGTTTAAACACTATTCTGTTAGAGTTGGTTTGGATAGAACTTCACACTACTAGCATATACTCTGGCGACAATAAATAAAATAAAAAAATATTTTCACAAACTTCTAGATATAACTTAAAATCTCACACCAAAAGTTATAACTTAATTTCACACCACACTACATTCGAAAATAAAAAGAAATGTGAAGCCTATCCACCTACAAGATATGCATGAGTGAGAAGTAGACTTCTTAAATCTAAAAAGTGAAACACTTTAATAGATTCTTAAAACCCAAAATTTTTTTAAAACAATCTTGGAGTGACAAAAACCAACAATTCTAAGGAAGAGAAAGATCCAAAGAACGAAGGCTGACAATAATTCATTTCTCACTTCAGTTGTAAGACAATGGAAATTGATAGGGGATGAATAATGTGAGACCATTTGGCATTCATGTGGCACAGGTGAAGTGAACTTGTCTCAAACAAGAATAGAAGCCAGCTCATGGAGTCAGCTTATATTGAGAGTTGATCTCTTGCTCTGTGGCACTTGCCACAAGGAAGTAAGTTAATTATTTAAAAAAACCAAAAAATGATTTTCATGGAACAAATCTCATCTTCAAGTTAATGAATAAAAATGAGGCAACATCTATATTGAGCAATAATGGAGTGAAAGAAGTGAGGAGGAGAGTGATTATGCCCTTTAACCCCAATTCTCTCTCACATGGACTACATATATATATATGTAGTGTAATTGGAGTACAACTTTTCATTCATGCATGCTTCGTTAAATACACAGCTGGAGAGAGTTATGTGATTATATTTACAAGGTATCAGATAAACTGATAAATTTTATGAGTATCACCGAAGATGCAACTTAAATGAAATGGCTGCAATTGAGAATCGATCAGGCTTGCAACAAACTGCCTGTATAGAGCTTGCTGCTTACTTGATTGTGCTGAATACAAAGCCATTTCCTTTTTATTTAACTGCTCATCATCAGATTTGAGGAGATATATGATGAACTGATTTCTTTTTCCTTTGCTGCAGTCAAAAATGTGGTTGACAGAGCTCTCACTCGGCATAAGCTATTGTCTATAATGTCCAACACTAATACACTAGCACAGAGACAAACCCCACAACTTTATAAGCATAGTCGATAGATTTGGCCTATAACACAAAACTAACACACATTAATCTGGCTAAGAAGACTCACCAGCTGTGTATTTATCCAAACCTGCTTTAGATATATAAATATATATATACACACACACACACATACATATTGCACACATATACACATACATACATACGTACATATATATATACATACAAACACACATAATACATATACACATACATACATATATATTTATACATATATATACACACACACCCACACATAATAATCCTCATTATCATCACCATCATGTACAATGAAAACATATTCCTGAGTGCATTCATGAAAACAGCCATCTATGGAATGACAAAAGTCTTTGAAGCGCTGCCAATCTGAGTTTTACACTTTCTCTTAAAGCTGTTGCCAACAACACATTGTGGCCGCACGCGAGATCTAGTCCTCATAAAAGCAGTACTTAATTTGGCATTTTCATAGTCTCCATCGGAGTCCTCTTCAGTTTCAGAATCACAAACATTTCTTGTCTGGGACCTGATATCGAGTAAATGGCAGAGGTTGCAGCTATCTGGCTGACCACAAGGTGACCCCTGGCGTGCACTGTTATTGGCAGAACCCCCATTTGGTGGCGAATCCACTTGAGAACCTGTAGCGGTGGCGGACCCAGAAGTTGCTGACCTTGTAAAGACAATGTAAGATCGGCCTTGATAACGGACAGGAGCAGCTGTCATACCACCAACACCACAGTCAGCAGGATCACAGGAACAAGTTGATGGAACATCCATAGGTTTATGTTCCTCTGAAAAAGAGTAAAAGAAATGAGGGTTAAAAAAAAACAAATATACAATATTTAGCAATGCCAGAAAGATGGCACATAATAGATCAATAATTTACACACACACACACACTTCCATTTTGCATCTATTTTTCCATACTATCTTAGGTGAAATGAGTTTTACTAGAACAATTGTCTTTACAGCTGGATAAACTTCCTACTGTTAAGCACTCAACCATGATGCAGGAATAGACCATGAATTTTTAAAAATCAGTTAAGTAAACTAAATGAGAGAGAGAGAGAGAGAGAAGACGAACCAATAAATATACTCACGATCATTGTCTATCACAGAATCTTCCTCGTCCCCCTCATAACCGGATAATACTGATTCATTGAGCAAAGATGGCGATGGCTGGATTTGGGCAGAGTTGTTACCGTTGGATGTTGTTGGAACACTAAAGAAATCTTTCTCACTGATTGATCTGAAATACATATTCAAATGACAGAGATAAATAATTTAGACAACTCAATCATTATTATAAACATATTCATAGTGTGTTACTAAGACACTTCAACACAAATATATATATATATACACACAAACACTGCAGTAGTCATAATTTAATCATGATTATTTTGTAAAACAATGTCCTTGTCTACTTTATCATAAGGTTCAATACACATATTCAGTCGGTCATTTATCCCCAGGTCAGCTCACATCGAGCAGACCAATAACCAAAGGCGTTCCAGCCTTGACCATCCCATTTTTTTTGTATGAAACAATTACTGCAACATTTAGCACACCTGTTTTCACTATGCACAGTATACTATTGATTAGTGCAGGAATATTTTATCAAATCCATTTGAAGCTAATAATTCAATGCCACTACTACGAGTTTCTCATACATATGCATTTATTCAAGTAATCACAATCATGTGGGAACCTCAGAATAGTGACAAAGTAAATCAGCTTCAAACAAACTTTACTTTATGTATTGAATACCTTTTCTTTTGTTTGTATACCCAAATGCATATATTTATATATAAAAACAAAACAAGTTAGTTAAAAAAAGTTAGGGGTAAATGGAAGTTAGAAGATTGGTTAGTGAAGTAAACTAATATTTGGAAGAGAAAACAAGTATTATAGCTATTTTATTAAAAGACCTGCCTACATGTCTTAGATATCTCTAAATCCCCCGTAAGTTTTTCTTCAACAACCGAAATGCTTCCAAACAATAAATGGAGAATGTTATGACAAAAAATAAGGTTAGTTAAATTAAGCATCAAGAAATAACTGTCAAAATATCAACAATAAAAAAATAATGTATACAATTTCTAAGCAGATTTCTTGCTATAAATTTTTTTCCAAGAGAATAGATTTTGGAGTTGAATATTTCACCTTCCAAAACTAACATTCAATATTATTCATGATCAAAATCAGGCAACTATTTTTTTTAATTACTTTTTTTTTCGATTATAAAATAAAAAGACTACAGATCATGAACGAGGACTGTGACAATATTTACTGCACCTTTTGACAGCCTTTTTACGAGATGGTGACATTATTAAATCCTTAGTGTTCCTACATTTACGCCGATGATTTGGATCACTGATCTGCTGTTGGCTAGCCATGCCAAGACGAGAACAAACATCACCATAGTGTGGTATCTAAGAATAGATAATAAAACAGTGGAAGTTAATAGAAAACAAAATGTAAATCTTGAAAAATAAAATTTTAAATTTAGTCACAAATGCATGAAGATAAAAATTCATCAAAGTAATTTCACATGGGCCATATTTCCATCAAGCCCAAAATATTTTCAAATAAATTATTCTATATCTTTTGTATATAGTAAAGCCAGTACATCATTAACTAAATTTTCCTGCACCCACCCAATAACCTCCCTTAGATTCAGCTTTGAAGCAACCTTTTCAGAGAAAAAACTAATTTTTACTCTAGGTTCTTACTTGCCCACAGGTATTAACGAACTCATATTCTCCTAATCCACATCCACCCTCGTCATTATCTTTTTCTCCACAAGTATATACATATATGGACTTGTTTCTGTTGTTGTTTAACCCTAGGTCAGCCCCAATCAGAGAGAGCTGTGCATGCAGGCATTCCAGCTATGACAGTCCCACTTTTTTTATGTCGGGGACCTTCCATTTTTAAGAAATTGGTTTTTTAGTGAGATTTGGTTGCTATTTCTGGCATGTTGAGTGATTTCATGAAGGCTCCCTCATTTGTAGCTAATTATGGATGTGTATATATGCAGAGGTGTGCATGTGTCTGTACTTGTACATGTATTTGTATATATGTATACATATGATAATGACTAGGGATATAGTTGAGTGCGTGGTTGTATATTTAGCTTGTAAAAACTTATGTCCGCTTGTATTTACATATATGAATCTATGTGCACATAGGTGTTTGTCTCCACCCACCCCTCTATATATATTAGTTTTAGTATTGCTTGTTGAGTACAAAGCAGGCTACTTATTACAAAGAGAACTTTATGCAATTCATCGGAGTAATTGGTGTGTGCACCCATTGCACCCAAGAATCACTAACACTTGTTATCGCTGCCTCCTTCCTTATCTCTAACCTTCCCCTTTCTAATCCTAATTTACTTATCCTTCAACACTAGTTGATATTTCTGTCTGACGAAGGGTTCTGCTCGAAACTTTAAACTTATTCTTCACGGCTTAAAATTTATTCCAATGTCTGAAAAATTATTTCTTTTACAAGTAGGTTGTATTCTATACTATTTTGGTTAAGAATGTGTGACAGTCTATGATGAATAAGAGTTTGTAGACATACTGGGAGGATACAATGCTACTGCTAAGCTGTGTACAATTTTGTTATGCTACCAATGCACAGAGGAAATTAAACTATGTACAAAGCATTAAATATACTTATTTAAGTGCATGGTTTTAAGGTTCCATGCTTCTTTCAAGCAAAATAATTCATACAATGCACACGCAGATACAAATTTTAGTAAGTATGAGATACACATCAAAATTATCTCAATAGTTCCAGATTTATTTGCACTCAAGAATTGTGTGTGCACAAGTACCTTTTGCTAGTGAGGAAATAATTGCACACTGAGACCATTAAAAATTACATAGCTGACAAGTGTTAGATTTAGGGTTGCACTCCAACCCCATGCTCCATTTCAACTCCTATATCCTTAATTCCAGTCAATGCAAAATATATTAATTACTCCAATTAATAAAAATTAATTTCAAAACTATCTTTGCTATTTTTGTCACCTTAACATTCATAAATTCAGATAAACTATAGTCTACATAGACCTTGTAATTCATTCATTATCAGAATTATCTCCACATTATAAAATTTAAGTTCAAAGATCCTTTAAAAAAAATGGTTAAGACTGAATATTCTTGAATGTAGTGATACTGAAACATGTTCTATGTTATCAGGAGATGCAGTATTTATTTTTCCAACTCATCATAAATAGCAGTTTGTCAACAATGGAATACAGAAATAAATTATTTGGTAGGAATTCTTGCCACTAGCAGATATTAAATCTATATTGGTGCAGCATACCAAACCTGTTTAAAAACATATCAGGCAACAACAGACCTGCAAACTTACCGTTTTATCACTAGCTTTATAAAAATGTTCACTACTATATCGTAGCTTCACAGCTTGCAAGACAACATCTCGATGGTCAATAACAACACCTTCAAAAAAGCTGAACAGAGAAAAACAAATTGGAATAAATTTAATATAAAAGAAACAACCCACCCTACTAGCTCAATCTATCTAAGTCCTGTCCAAATAACACAAAACATTTCCCTACACTCTGAATTTGTCTAACTTTACTGTAACCATCCCATTATATTAATGAGACACACAAGTGAAAACATTAAGGTGCTAGACCATACAGCATAGTCAATTATTACTAAAGCCTCTTTGTTGCTCTTGAGAAAGCCACATAACTGCTTGCTTCAGTTTGCCTGACTGACAAAAAGAAAAAAAAAAGAGTCACATCACCCTCTCACATCTTTCCGACTGAATAGAATGCTAATTGAAATATCAATATGCCTACAAATTAAACATTCACATTCAAATGACAGCTTCCAGGAAAGATCTATTTAAAGTCTAAAGAACAAATAACCAAATGCTAAGGTACTGGATTAACGCTAATTGTGAATATGCTGCAGGTACCTTTGTCGTGTTTGTGAGCAGGAAACTTAATTCTATCTGTTCTAATTCAATAGACTGGCACCGTAACCAAAGGAAAATGTTTCTATCACTAACACTTCAAGCCACTGAACCCAGTTGTAGTTAACCACTTTATGGGTTCCTGTGGATTTAGACATTTATCATAAAGCAACAAATCGTTTAGAAAATACATACCACTTTCTATGAATGTGTATAACACAAGAACTAAGATCACGAAGACAAAATCCAGTAAACAGTGCCATTTTCTCTGGCCACAGGAGATCTGTAAGAGAAATGAAAAAAAACAGTTCAAAGATCAAAACAACTTTCAACAGCTACCACACAAATCAAGTAAAATCTGTTAGACACAAATTATACCTTCATCTCTGCAAACACATATAATCTACAAACTTTTATCCTCACATGTCCATTCTTTTCCTAAACAAATTTAACCCAATGTATAAAAAGACAGCTATATTTTACCGTCAAAGTTATAAAGATGTTTGCAAATGAGCCACTCTGACACTCGCATAAATCTTTTTCAATATACAATAACCAAGTATTGGTTTATTAAAGATCCATAGGAAAACTATTCTCAGATGTAACATGCATTTCCTTATGGAGAACTTTGGTTAAAGCAAAGTTATTCCTGATTAACTCAACGTTGGCCCTGATCCAGCTAACATGTACTCAAAGGTTTTCAAGCTGTGACCATGTTATATGGTCCTGCACACAGGACTATATTATCCAATGTTACCTTCCTTTTCTTTAAAACAGTAGGGTGTGATTTGAGTGAGATTGGGTGATATTTCTAACAACTGCATAGAAGCTATCTCAGTGGCATCAGGAGAACCAAAAATGTGACCATGTAGAGCATGAGAGGAGCCGTCGCTGCTCTGCAGCTCGATAAATGGTGCAGAAGAGCAGTTACCATTGACTTAGGTAAAGCATGTAACATCAGGAAAAGTCACTCACAACCAACATAGCAAAAGAACAATAAACTAAGATAAGTGGAAGCAAGAGATGACATACCAGATTTTAATATGATGCGGGACAGAATGAAAGCACTTGCTGCCGTCTCTGCAGCCGAGTACTGACCCAACTCAGAATGGAGCAAACATAGTTCACAGATGTAACTGACCAAATTCCGACTGGTCGGATCCACCTCGTCTAACAAACAGAATATCATTGCGAAGTCAAGACTTGTTGGCCTCTGAAAACAAGAGAAAGACATCTGAATTTGAAAACAGCCACAAATATAAAAAAAAAAGTTAAATTTACATAAGAAAGCAAAATCAGCAGCTTAAAAATGATTCAATAATGTCCTGTACGACACGGTTCCACACGGTACTGAATCAACAAATTGACATGCATCATTGAACTCCCTTTTTACGTCCGTTTTTCCATGCTAGCATGGGTTGGACGGAGATTTCTTGAGGCAGCATTTTACGGTCGGATGCTC
>JAOPJM010001463.1:33673749-33683967 GCA_027124095.1 Muusoctopus leioderma | reverse complement strand
ATCCCTAAAGTATAAATGTTATGCCAAGATAAAAAGGAACTAATATTACAAAAGACTAAAATGAAAATTAAAAATAAATATTGAATCAATTTAATGAAACAAATTGCTTAAATGGCATTAAATTATAGATTCTGTTAACTCTGCAAGTCCTAATTGCATTTAGATGAAGAAAAGGAAACGAAGGAATTAATTAGAGATGTTGCAATTGTCAGAAAGAAACATAACACAAGCGAATCCCCAAATTCCAGTCTTAGGATACGCAACAGTTGATAATAACAACAATAACAAACATTTCCTGGAACAATCTGGAGGCATAAATTTGATACACTAGCTTTGAATTTGGAAGGCCATTTCTCCAAACTACTCGATCGGAAATCGAAACCTCGTTAATTCGTTTCGCCGAGAACTAATGCAAAATAATGTTTTATCAAATATGAAAAATCGAAAAAAAAAAAAATGATTAAAGTCTAATAAAATTAATCAAAAAAATAAAACGAAATAAATTGATAGAGGAAAACAAAAGTTTTCTTGGAGTCGATCCAAGCGTTGATTGAAACAATGAATGATTAAAAGTGCTGAATTGACTGGAAACTGGGTTAAGGCTAGAAAATACACGATAGATTATATAATACATACAAACATAGTTACACATACGCACACACAACTGTTACTAATATATACTAGCGCGCACAAGCACACATATATACTAAAACCGAAGCATATTAACACATACACATACGTACTATTGCTGAAATACGCACACAAAACCATTCACAAACGTTAACATACATACTAGCACTAACTCATTAATAGTAACATAGGCATACGAACACACATTCACTAACGTAATACATATTAACGCAAACACACGCGTAGTATCGCAGAAACACGCACCCTTAAACGCTCACTAGCACTAGAGCTAACACACCTATTAACACTAACATACATTAACAGTAAGAGACTTACTAACACTTACAGACACATTTTATATACGTAACACACACATACACAATGAACACAGCATGCTTGAAAATGAAAGTAGTGTTAGTTGTAGCAGCTCAGTGTGTGTGGATAGACAGATAGATATAAAGAGAAGAAGCGAGGGTCGGTGTGTTTGTACGTGTGTGAGAAAGAATGAATAGGTTAACAGTGGATGTTATAAGTATGAAATATTGTATTTGAAGGGTAGTGTGAGAAAGAAAATGTAAATGTTTGCGTGTTTGTATGTGTATGTGCGTGTGTTCTAGTATGTATAAGAGTGGGAAAGAAACAGGCAAATGGATATATGGATTTGCTCCACAGACAATGGATATGGATGTGCATGTGTGTGTGTGGAAATACAGTGGACGTTATATATGTGGGGAGAGAGAGAGAGAGATGTGTTGGAGTGTGTACGAGAGAAAGAGAAAATGAGAGATGCGTGAAGGAGTTTGTGTGGAGGAGATGTGGACCAACATTGCTGTTTACATATTGCAGTAAGACGTCACACATCTAAATATCACTGCAGTGCTGTGCTGTTGATCTTGCACTGCTGCAGATGATCAGTTATATTCACGCATTCCTCCATCACAGGCGCGCGCACTTACACATACTGTCTCTGCTTTCTCTCTATTACACTCTCTTGCTTTCTAACCTCTTATTTCTTGTATACGTTCTCCTTTTTAGTTCTTTTTTCCTATTTAGTTTTGTGTGTGTGCGTGTTCTCTTTCTTACACTCTATTCTTACTAGCTTCCTTTCTCACATTGATTCTCTGTTTTTCTCTCTCACTTTCGTTTTCGCTTTCTGTTTGACACTCTCTACCAGTTCTTACATCCAAGTAGCTCTTACACACTATTACTCTTTCTTTTGCTTTCTTTCATTATTTTGTTTTCCTTTATCTCTATTTCACACTCACTCTCCTTTCCTTCCCTTTCGTTTTGTTACTTGCTCTCGAATATTTATATACTATTTACTATCTCTCTCTCTCTCTCATTTTCTCTCTCGGTCACCCTCCTCTCTGTCACGCACACACTTTATCTCTCTATTCTTTCTCAGACTCTTTCCCTTGGCTGTTTACATCCCAGCAGGATTATTTATGAGCTGACCAACACCATCGAGTGTTATTGACATTATTCAAACATCATGTGATGGTAGCCTCTATGAACAAACAGGCCATTGAATTCTTTCTTCTCTCTCTCTCTCTCTCTCCCTCTCTCAATTTCTTCCCTCTCTTTATTAAGTTCAAATCCCATCGGATCTGCATCTGTGGGTGGAAGTATTTCTAGCATGGTTGGTAGCTTACTGTCTAACGATTCGGATAACTAATGACTTAACTGAAGTAATGTTTAAGTTGTTACTACTGCTACTTCTTCAAGTATTGGTACTGTTGCTGGTCGTCATGTTGCTCCTACTATTGCTTGCTAAAGTCCTAAGTCAAATCTCGCCAGTTCAGTTCATAATGCGTCGCGAGACACTGCGAGAAAATCCTTTAAGTCTTCCTTAGTCCAAATTTCTTCACTTTGTAAAATATCCACAGAACTCTAGTTGAGTCGAGATTGCAACTGGTCACAGCTTCACACATATACATATATCTACTACTGCTGCGATAATTACAAAGTCATCGCTCAACTTCCAATCAATTTCAAGCAAAACAAACCTTTGTAACATTTATAAATGGTCAATTTATCTAAATTAGTAACTGCAATTAACATTCTCATGTAGTTCCTTTAGACGGATTCTAATATAAAAGAAACAAATGGCAATCGTTTATTTTCACCCCTTTTATTAATATTTGAATGTGTTTTCAGAAATATACGAAATTTGAAATGCTTTGTCCAGGTTCACTTCAACATGCTCTCACGCTGGAAGGCATTGGAATCTACCAAAGAGACAGTTGTGTAGTTGTTGTTCCCTGGTCAGCCCTGATAAAGGGTGTTTCAGCAGTGATTATCCCAACATAGTGTATCTAAGATTACATTATCCAATGTGTCCTGCTATTTTAAGACTGTAAGATGTGATTTGACTGCTATTTCTAGGAGATCGAGCGACCACATAGAGGCTCCATCGATGGCTCAAGTGATGAAGAGTTATACCACTCTGGAGTACTTATGTACCTATTTATTTGTTGGCTTGAGAGGCAATTGCTGTTGTTTAGCCCCAGGTAAACCCTGATTGAGCAGTCCTATGATCAAAGGCGTTCCAACCGTGACCACCCTGTTTTTTATTCCGACATAGTGTATCTAAGACTACATTATTCATTGTATGCTACTATTTTTAAGACATAGGGTGGGATTCGAAGAAGATTTGTCTGCTATTCCAAACAGTTTGAACAACCACTTTGACTCGGGAGGTAATTGTTGTTGGTAACAGCATGTGTGACAGTAAGTCACAGTAAACATGAAACTAAAGTAAATGGCCACAAATAAAATTAATACATATATGATTACCAACTTTCACTAGTCTTCTTGTAGAAGTGCCAAGTGATTTTTCATAGCAAGAAATGATCTCTGAGAAATGGCAAAATAGCCCACTTTAAATAAATTTTCTGTTATCTGGGTCTAAATGTAACATGAGGAGATTGGTCAACAATTCTCACAGGTGGACCGCAGCAGTTGATGACAGAAATCAGTGGAGGAGATCGATTCACTTCTGATACTCCTAGTATGATTCACAACATTTAATAGGGACAGTCCTCATCAACTATCGACAGACTGCCTATGATGATGATGATGATCAGAGCTGGTTTTATTGACAATTTATCACACAGGTTCCTAGGATATATGAGCAACACTAGTATCTTAGTTGGCTTTATAAAACTATTAACAACACTTTTTACAAATTAAAACAAAACAGACAACTAAATCTCCATGGTGAAATTATTAGTAACATTACTGATAATTTACCTAAAGCCTAATTACTCATGGCACTGCTGGTATAATTTTGATTTATGTCCACCTAATTTGTACAATTTATTAAAACACATTTTGAATGTCACCCTTTTACACTCCCACTTAAAAAAAGCTATGAAATTTTATTTAAAAAAAACATCTTTAAGGTGGCAATTTGACTCCAAAAATTGAAAATTGATTCATCATCAAACCTCTGAATCCACATAAATTCTGCAAGATAGTCCTCGATCATCTATGTCTTCTTCCATTCATAGTGGATCTTTGGTGTCTGTGAGCCTGAAGGAAGAAGAGGGTTTCTGATCCCCGTTGATAAGAGAAGCACTAAGAATCTCATCTTGATTAATGAATTGCTCCAGGGTCAATCATTTGGTCAGACATGTGGGCAGCTTATAATAACTTAAATGATTTTGAATATAATCATAGTGTCATTAACCACTCAAAAATTTTGTAAATTCAGCAACTGGATATGTGTGTACAAATGCAGTTGAAGTTATGTGGTTGTGGGGCAAAAGACAAGTTTAAGGCTATGAACGGAACAAGAGGTGATATGACCGAGGACTATCTAATAGAATCTATGTGGATCCAGAGGTTTGGTGATGAAGTATTTTTCAATTTTTTGAGCCAAATTGCAACTGATCTTTAACCTTTGTCAATAAATGTTTACAATAGAATTAATTGTTGATAACAGAATTAAAACATTTCAACTTTATTCCTCAGAGGTTACTTCAGATTGCCTTTTTTTAAGAATGAATCCTGACTTAAAAACCTAAACAGTTCTAAAAGAGGGCTTAGATAATTATTTCTTCATAACACCATATGTGTGCTGAAGGTGTTAAGACATATACAGAACATGTGTGACTATCATATCTTAATGTATACATTTCTGGTCCGAGTCTCTGGATATACTTCTTCTCATCTGCATCTTCTGGGTAGTATCACAGATTGTTGGGGAGTACCAATGGGAAAAATCTCCCCGTGGAAGTCTGCTACCAGATAGATAGTACAGGGGTCTGAAATCATAGATAATGCTATTAAGCAGTGCATAATCTGGTATCCTCTTCCCCCACAGTTCAGTGTACTCTCCAGAAACCAGAGGATTTCTTGAGGCCTAGCCAAAAAATAGACTTCCAGCCAGTCTGTGCAAATGGATTGATGCAGTGACTAGTGAGAAACCATGAGCTTTGGCTTTTACCAACTCCACCAAGCATTCACCATACCATGTCAGAGGTGGCAAGAAATAAAGAGGAAAAGTCTACTGGGTAATACTCCCTCCTGTGAGCCAATATCTGTGGACTTTGATTCAATTTTGATTGACCTAGCCACTACCTCCTACAAGCATGCAAACCACACACCTTATTCCTCTCTGAGATACAAATCTCTTATCCTATATTGCTAACCCATCTCTACTGCCCAGGCCACATTCTATATTCTAACTTCTTTATTAAAGGCAGTGTCTGCAGTTATTTAAAATTCACATTCCTACGACCACTCTCACCTAGATGCTGCAACAAAGATTATATTTAATCTAGTTCAAAGATTCTCTTCCGCATTTTGTCTTCTGATGCAACTTCCTATGAGGTACTCTTCTGGAAATTTTCTAAGGTTATACCCGCCAACCCAAACAATTGCTAGATATAGTTGTTGGCCCTATGCTGGGTTCATCTGTCCTTACAAACACACACACACATATCATCATCATCATCATCATCACTTTTTACGTCCGTTTTTCCATGCTAGCATGGGTTGGACGGAGATATACTTGAAGACAAAATTCAGCAAGGGGAAATTCACATATGATGTTGACAGTGATGGTAAGGGAGATCAACATCAATCTGTTTGGAAAATTTTGGAAAATTGCACAAGGGTTTTGTGACAAAATAAGTTTGAGAACTACTGGTCCAATATGCACTTATAGATAGATAGATAATGTATCATCATCACCATCATCATCATTTTACGTCCGTTTTCCATGCTGGCATGGGTTTGGACGGGTGATTTCAGCCCACGACGATTCCAAACGGAGTCACCAGTCCCCCAGACGGGTCGGGGGACCACGCCTCTCTTGTATGTTTCATTTGGCTTGGTTTCGACGGCTGGAACTCTTTCCTATCACCAACCACTTTACAGAGTATACTGGGTGCATTTTATCATGCCACCAACACTAGAAAGGTTGTCATGTCAAAGACATGACTAAAGAGCCCTCTCCACCCTATGTTGTTTCCATTTGATCGCCAAAACACTTTACAGAGTGCACTGGGTGCATTTTATTGTGGCACCAGCACTAGAGAAGGTGCCTTGCCTCTTGCAGGCTAAGGAGGCCGTTCTACAATACATAGTCTCCGTTCGTTGAGGGCAAATGTGACCTGAGAGTGTGAATAGAAGATACATTATTTATGAGAGGGTAGGAGAGGAGGGGAAGAGAATGGATATGGGTGAGATGAAGAAAGCAGCTTAGATTGTACGATAGTGGGTGGAGTGAAGGAGTAAGAGTATGGGAGCGATGGGGGGAGGCAGTGATTATGGAAGTGCAGGAGGGGGCGTGAGAGTATGTGTATGAGTGTTGGAGGAGGTGATTGGATGTCGGTGAGCAAGGTGGTGGTGGTGGTGGGGGGGTGAATGATAATGTAAACTACATATTGGGTAGGAGGTTGGATAGAGAATTGTATTGGTAGCAGAGGTGGGTAATATGACTAGCAGCAAAGGTGGTGTATAGTAGGTGGAATGCTAAGCAGTAGGTGTGGAAGATGGTAGTATACATACATATACACACAAGTATATATTGTCCTATATTTATAAAAGTACACAATTTCTATGATCAAAGTCTCAAAACTAGTAACACACACCCTTACGAACTCAGACACACATTAAACCAATACCAATCCATGTTACATACACATGTATGCATGCACACACACACACATAGTCTGCCACTACCACAGCATACTATACAACCATACCACATGAGCCAACAAGGGAGCCTCTATGTGGTTGTTCAACCTGTTAGAAATAGCAGCCAAATCTCCCTCAAATCCCTACTGTCTTTAAAAATGTAAGGACGCATTAGATAATAATGCAGTCTTAGAGATAGACTGTTTGAATGAAGGATGGGATGGTCATAGCTGGAATGCCTTTGATCATAGGTCTGCTCAATCATTGCTGGCCTGGAGCTGAATAACAACATAACATAACTACACCACAGCATGAAGCTATATATATTACAACTAGTGTAGTACCCATAAAAAATGATGGTGTTTATTTGGATATGGAATAAATTATGCAAACATAATGTGTGTGAAAGAATAAGAGAGACAGTGACAGAAATACAGAGATAAGCTGATGATAGATGTAAGAATAATTAGATAATATAGGGAGAGAAGAAGGAAACATATATGTCAATGTGTGGGGATAAGGTCAGTTAGTAAGGTGAACTCTGTATTACCTAATTACTCTTTCACTCACAATCTATCTATCTATCTATCTATCTATCTTAATATATGTTTAAGTATATCTTAATTACAATTGTAACAGTAAGTAATTGATAATCTTCGTTCAAGTGTTGACTTCTAAAATATAATACTGGAACAAAGATTATCAATTTCACTTTATCACCGAATTCGTTTTGTACAAGGTCTTGTGTGTGTGTGTGTGTATGCAAGTATGTATGTATGCGTGTAATATATATATTTATATATGTGTGTGTATGACATTCCTACAAACAAAAATGATATTCTATTAAAAGACACCACACTATATCAAGACATCACATTATAAAACCACTCCACTATACTATATCAACACGGTATCACATCATACAAACACCCCCCCGCCACACAACTACAAAACAAAATACTACACACCCTCACCCAATCACATCATATACAATCAGACTACCCCACTCCGCGTCACAACTACACCACATATACCTCACCTACACCTCACATTACACCACCACACTTTCATTACGCCGTACCAAACATCACACCTCTGTCACAGCTACCACTATCCCATTAGACCACCGTCTCAGCTGCACATCATATTAAACGATACTATTCAGTTTGGTTGATTTTTCAAAATCAACTCAAGTCGCTACTTTCCCCGAGAAAAGAACGAACGCCACACAACCTCATCCCACATCCTTATAAATTTGTGGGCGTCTGCATCAGAAAACCAAAACAACCCTACAACCTCGCGTTTCGTGGATCGAACACAGCATATGTTAGAGTTTATGCACATGCGGGCACACATTGCAGGTCCTTTTATTATAACCTATTTTAAAGGGATCAAGTATGCATATACAATAAATTATAATACATATGTGTGTGTATGTAAATAGTGGCCAAAGAGTCTTCGTATTGTTTATATTTTATACAGGAGAAGTTATCTATAAACACTCACACACATATTAAAATGCAGTCTTAAATGTGTTAAGTAATATCTATCAGACAGTTTTCTTGTCTACCTATCTATCTATAACGGTCACTCTGATATCTCTCTATTCTGTGCATAATATATATATATATATAAACTACTCTCTTTGTTAGAAATTAATTATCTGTATCTATTTTTTCCTAATTAAATATTAATATATAATGTTGCTGCTAGACCAGCTTTCTGTGTGTCTGTCATAATATGCATACATGCATGTACATATGTAACTGTATATAGGTATGTGTGTATATATTTACATATGTATAGTAGCTATACGACATGTGTGTGTGTGTGTGTGTATATATATATATATATATATATATATATATATACACACACAGGTGAGTGTGTATGTATATATATATATATATACACACACAGGTGAACCCTGTTCTTCGATTACTAACGATAGTTAAAGCTAGTCAACGCATCAGTGTTACTGCTTCTACTGTCCACTTCTTACTATTATATACGATTGTAGCTGCTACTTTACTACTACTACTACTACTACTAATATAGGCACAAGACCACACATTTGGGGGTAGAGGGGACAGTCGATTAAATCAACTCCAGTTCTTGACTGGTACTTTATTTCATCGATCCAGAAGGATGAAACGCAAAGTTGACCTCGGTGGGATTTGAACTCAGAACGTAAAGGGAAGGGACTAAATATAGCAAGGCATTTAATCTGTCGCTCTAACGATTTAATAAGTATTTCTGATATACGCACAAGACCATACATTTGGTAGTGACTGGTACTTATCGATCGCGGAAGGATGAAAAATAAATTCGACACTGGTGGGATTTGAACTCAGAACGTAAAGGGACGTAACTAAATGCCACAAGACAATTCGTCGCTTTACCAATTCTAATAATGATTTTTTATATTGGCACAATATCAGAATTTGTGTGTGTGTGTGTGTGGGGGGGGATTGATTAGATCGCCTTAGTACTTGACAGGTACTTATCTTATCGATCCCCGGAAAGATGAAAGGCAAAGTCGACTCTAGTTGGATTTGAACTCAGAACGTAACTAAATACCTCGATGCCTTTTGTCTGTCTACTGACTCTGCCATCCATGGCCTTACTACTAATAACCATAACACTCAATGATATTATTATGACTACTACTAATGCTAGTCTGACTAGTTGGCTAGAATCTCTTTCAGCTTACCATTTGTATCTCCCCCACCCTGGTGCCGCCTCCTGCTACTGCTATTCTTGTTCTTTATACTATTCTCCCTCTCCTACTTCTACCTCGACTCCCGCCGCTGCTGCTGCTGATGATACTGATACTTCTACTGATGATGATGGTATTTCAATATATACAACTTCCTCTCTATCTTTCTTTCTCGCAGTTTCCTCCTACAACATGTCCTTAACCTCTTCCATTTTCTCTTCCTACTCCTCCCACCAACAAACACCATCTGCATTACCGCTACTGCCACCACCACTACCATCATTGTAGTCATTTCTCTCCTTCATCTTGTGCTCAGCGTCCCTCGAGTCAATCTATACACTCATACATACACACTTACACACATGAGTGTTCATCGCATACACACAAAACTCGGCACCACTCACACTAAACTCGACAGCACTCATCACACTCGACACGCTTCGATTTTGGATTTCCAACGTAACATCAGTCAGTCAGTCTGTTTTGTTCATCTTGTTATATCACTCTCTTACTGTGGTTTGTCGCTGTGGTGTGTCAGCTCTCCAACCGTGGCTAAAAAAAGCTGCAGTTGGCAGCTGAGGCCACCCGACATCCACTGATGCCATGTGGAAGTACCGTTACTGGCTCTTGTTACCATGTGTATTATGCCTGTCACTCATAGGACACACTGTTCAAGGTAGGTAATACAACCAACTATACACACACACATCTATCTATCTATT
>JAOPJM010001463.1:33655709-33666697 GCA_027124095.1 Muusoctopus leioderma | reverse complement strand
ATGTATGTATGTATGTATGTATGTATGTATGTATGTATGTATGTATGTATGTATGTATGTATGTATGTACACATACAGAAGTCAAAATATACAGATTCACACATGCATGCATGCATGCATGCACACACATACATACGTATACAGAAAAATACTGTTGAAAGAAGACATCTATGGACCATTGATAATATTGATGATAATGGGTATAAAGATGAAAGAGTATTTTGGGTACTGGACGTATGTGTGTGTGTATGTTCAGAACCTAAAATACACTTTCATCTTTATACCCATTATTATTGGAGCAACAGGATCAAAGAATGGCTGAACTTGGATTCTTGGAGAAACAACGTAGCACCATACTTCATACACTACAGATGTCACAGTATCTGGGACAATAAAAATCTGCAAGAGCTTAAAATTTAAAGGCTAAATGGTTGTGCAAAGGATGATGAAGAGAACAAGATCTTTTCTTTACAACTTTTCCACCGAGCAGGTGGCTGGTCAAAATAAACTCTAATTCTCCAATCAGGGAGAGAAAGTATACATACATACAGAGAGAAAAAATAAGAAAGAGGCCATCTAAGTTCTATTCTCCAAATTCAGTCTGTATGCTGAACAGTCAAAGTATGCAAGACTTCTCTGAAATTCAAGATGTAACCTCATACTTTTGTTTTTATGTAAATTCCAATGATGGGAACTTTGTTTCTTCTTTACAGGGAGAATTCTAAGAATTTAAAAAATGGAAACACACACACACACACACATATCACAAACTTTTTTTTTAATAAATTGTATTTTGCAATAAATATCCAAGTATAGATAAGAATTCTTATACTTGTTTATTCCTTTACCATGTCGCCACACCCAATTGTGGAAATTCTATTGGATACTACTAGGTTAAGTTATAACACTGCCTACCCGTAACTCCTAACTACAACAGTTATATAAATTCTGGTAGCAAAGTATTAATTTCACGTGTCTTCCTTATTCTCTATTTACTATTCCCTTCAGTCTTTGATCCTATTCACTTTATGTTATTGTTGCTTTTTGTTGTAAGTTCGTAGTAGCATTTATTGTAATTCTCTTTCTTTTCTTTTCAATTTTCTTTGTGTAACTTTTCATTGTTCGAAAACAATAGCAACCATACGTAGCGAAAATATTTCCTTCAGAGAAATTGTTTGTGAAAAGAAAGTTCTGATAGTCCTTTTGTAGTTGTTTTTTTTTGGGGGGGGGAGGGGGTTTCACATTCATTTTTATACATATTTCATTCTTACTTCCTCAACCACCACTTTAAGCTGATGGCTGATTGCACAACATCGCTGTGGTCTGTAACAGGGTTAACTTATTGATAACAGGATAACAAGGTTTACAGATTGAACAGTTGTGTGTGTGCAGCAGCAACAGTAGTAGTAGTAGTAGTAGTAGTAGTAAATAAGTAAGTAGTAGTAGCAGCAGCACTTAAATAGTCGGCTATTTAAGAGTATTTTTAAGGTTTCAAGTACCCGATCTTGGATTGCAAGTTTCTACCTGTGTTCCACTGTGTCTGGATGGCACAGTTTTATTTACCTCAGTTTACTTGGCTGGAAAATAGGAAAATAAGTTTTTTTCTGATGAAATTGATTGTGAATAGATAAGCATCATATCCAAGGGCAGATTAAGTGTCTCTCATCTATTTAATGCCTCGGAAACTGAATGAGCTCCAGACATTGGTTAGTGTAAGCAGGAGAGATGACCGCACTGGTATGGATATATATTTTCATGCTGGCTGAAAAAAGTGTCTCATAAGACCGGAACTGACAAGACAGAATGCTATAACACCGAAAGTTCAGAACAATGAAAATTTAGAACGCCGAAATTTTTTGAACACCGAAAGTTTGATGGAATAGTGAAAAATCATATAATCGAATTTTCGGTGTTCTCATTTTTCAGTCTTATCGCGTTTGGTTTTGTCAGTTTCGGTCTTATGACCTATACCTGTTGTAGACATAGCCCAAAGCAAGTTGAGTTTGTGTTTGCTCTCTTAGAATTGTCTCTGCAACTCTGTCGTTATATAAATCAATGTTTTAAGTTTATCTGATGCTTTGATCCATGTATTTTTTCCATACCCTGATATTTCATGTTGGTTTCTTTTTCTTTTTCAGTTTCATTCTATGGCCAAAGCTATGTTCACGTGCCATTGCAAGAGTCTTCAAGCAGTACCAACATCAAACTTCGTTTCAAAACTCACCGTCCCTATGGTTTGCTGTTGCTTGCTGCTGGTCAGCCTGATTATTGCATCATAGAACTGAAATCTGGCATCATTCATGTTCATTTTGACTTGGGCTCAGGAAGCGCAAGTCTTCAGTCCAATCCAGACTTGCGCCTTCACGATCGCCAATGGCATGATGTCCACTTACTACGTACAAACAACACGGCTACACTGACCATTGACAAAATCTTCAACACTTCCATTAAAGTTACTGAAGAATTCCGTACTCTGAACATCAACCAAGGAATCTTTCTAGGAGGAACCGGTTCTTACCAAAATGTCCTCTCCGACAGCTATAACTTCCGAGGGTGTATGGAGAAAGTGTTCTTTAATAAGAAAAATATTATACGAAAAGCTCGGCACTTGAAAGATCCACTGAATATTGTTGAAGTTTCTTGGTCATGTGACAGTGAGTTTGATGCGGGCAATCATCAGCCCATCACCCTTCTTTCTGACACTTCATTCATTGCTTTTCCTCATTTACGAATTCGTGAACAAGGAGAGATAACGTTCGACTTCCGCACTAGGACACAAACAGGCCTTTTGCTTTTCTGTGAAGGACAACCTCTCGGCCCAGATTTTATCTCTTTGGAGATTCTCAATTCCAAAATAAAGCTTTCGGTCGACAAAGGAAATGGTGTCGTTAAAGTATTCTCGAATGTAGATGTCAGTAATGGCCTGTGGCATTCGGTTACTATAAAAATCAGCCAGCAAATTCTGATTCTGACGATTGATGGTCATGAAAATATATCACGAACTAATTTTGGGAACAAAATGTACCTCAACTTAGGAGGCTATTTATACTTAGGAGGTTTGCAACTCAAAACTAAAAGCCTTGCTATGGAACGAGGGCTGGCGTCACTTCTTCACCACAACTCCTCTGATTCGATAAAAGGCTGTTTCCGAGACATTTTTCTCAATTCACGACAGTTTGGCTTTCGAGACATTGAAATTAGTCGTGAAATTGATCCCTCATGTCTTTGGGATTACCCATGTGCATCTAGTCCTTGCATACACGATGCTCAGTGCGAAGAAATTGGTTTTGATCGATTTCAATGCTCTTGTGACACAGGTGACTGCATTAAGCCAATAGCAGTTAGTCCGGCGCCAAATACAGATCGTAACTTTGACTTTGTAGCTGTTCAGAAGTTGGTCGTTGAGGAGGAAACTGAGAAGATCATCACTACAACCAACATTAATATATTATTCAATTATGAAGATTTTGGTATCCACGATTCTGCTATTTTGTTCACAGTTCTCATACTTCCACGACAAGGAACTATTGAAAGACACTCTTTCACACAGCAAGAGCTTAGAGAAGGAAATGTTGTATATAGACATGGTGGCAGTGATAGTCTTAATGACGATGTTACAATAGAAGTGAAGATAATTGGCAGTAGTCATCGCCTGGTACCAGAACTGAAACGTATCTATCGGTTTGTTCTACCAATTGAAATCATTCCACGCAATGACCCGCCAATCCTCAGGCTTCGTCCTAACGGAGAAATTCAGGTAGCTCAAAATTCCAAAGTACAGATCCAGAAATCCATACTAATGGCAGATGACCCAGATACACCACCTGAAGAATTGATTTATCACTTAGAGTATCCAATTGAATCGCAGTGCTTCTTTGAAAATTCTTCTCGGCCAGGTTTACCAATCAAAACATTCAGTCAAGCTGACATCAATTCAGGCAAGATTTGGCTTGTACAGCGTGATTCAACTGTGGCTTTTATTCGCATATATGTAACTGATGGCTTTACTAAATCAAGGGTTACTGATATGCTTATCCGTGCGATGAAACTAAAGTTGACTATCAAAGCCAACACTGGTTTGTACCTCCCTCTCGGTTCTCACTCTCTCATTACCTCAAATAATTTATCTTTCAGCACAAATGTTCCGAACCGAAATCTAGAGATTCGTTACGTAATCAACGAAGGTCCATACTATGGAGAAATTCAGCGTCGTAAACATGAAAACAATGCGTGGCTGCCTGTTACCACATTTGTTCAGCGCCATATCGACGCTGGGCGTATTCGGTATTTCAGCAAACCATTTAACTCCACTCCTGATTCCGATATATTTAAATACACTGTTACATGTCAGGATGCCCAAACGAATATTGAGGCTTTTAGAATCAAGTTTGTTGGGGTTCAACTGAGTGTTGTAGCCAACAAGAAACTTGTTTTAAGATACACCATGTCAAAAGTACTTTCAACTAAATATCTCAATGTCAAGTTGAATACTCAAAGAATACCACCAAGAGAAGTTTTCTTTACTATTGTACGTCCTCCTTCTTATGGCAACCTTTATCGTGCAAAACCGGATACTTCAACATCTGCCTTGAAAAAGCTTCAGCCTCTTCAAAGAGATGGGTCTTTCACACTGAATGAGTTGCGCAGTAATATGATTCACTACAGTCTCAAACGGCAATCCTATAGTAGTCTAGATGATTCGATAGATATGCACCTTTCTGTGAAAGGTGTACCCCCTCGACGTCTCCGTTTCCATATAGAATATATTCCTAATGAGACTGATGTTCGCTACATCAACAATGGTCTGGAGAGAGTAATTGAAGGAGAAAGGAAAGTCATCACTCGGAATGATCTTTACATTGAAATGGACAAACATCGGGAATTTCAATACATTGTGTTCAAACCACCACAGTATGGTAAACTGATTATAGTTGATCCACACTATCGGATGACTACGAAGGAAAATGTTGAGACTTTTACAAACAAAGATATCCGAGAAGGCCGCTTAATGTATGCCCATCAAGGATCCGAACACAAAACTGATTCTTTTGCTTTTACAGCCACTCCTATCATTCTACAGCCAACTAATAAGCAAGAAGAACTGTCTGATTTCTCTGGTCACTTTGACATCCAGGTTATAATGAAAAATGACAATTCACCACAACGTGTGGTCGATAAACCCTTCTATATAATTCTTAATGGAGAACGAACTCTAAGCCTTCATGATCTTACATTCACTGATCCTGATATCAACTTTGATGACAAGAAGCTTGTCTACACCTTAACAGATAAATCAGATCGGCACCTTATAAACAGTATTGACCGAAGCTATGTCTATCAATTTACACAACAAGATATAATAGATAGAAAGCTACTGGTAAAGAACTCGGGAGTCCCAATTGACTATTTCACATTTTCAGTAACAGATGGACATTTTGTAACTAAATCTATTCTTGAAATCGAGGCTTCTGCTCCGTTTATCAAAGTCTTCAACAACACTGGAGCGTCAGTATTGAAGGGGGAAATTGTTACCATCACTCCCTTTAATCTCAGTATTGAAACTAATGTTAATCTCAGAGATGAAGAGATTGTTTTCTTTGTCATGGAAAAACCAATGTATGGTGAATTACTTCTTGATAATAAGAAAATTAACAGCTTCTCTCTTGCTGATATAAAACGTGCCATGCTAACATACAACCACAATGGAAACAGTAAACTTGATGACTATTTCAAATTTGCTGTTGAGGCCGGTGTTTCAGAAACGCAAGGATCTTTCTCAATTCTACTTTTTCTGGAGAGCCAGCGTCATCCACCCCATGTAATTCATAACAAAATTGTGGTCATAAACGAAAGCCAAAGTGTAATTATAACCAACAGCTACTTGCATGTGAGTCATCCAGATTCATTCCCAGTTGATATCCAGTATCATGTTATCACACCACCCAAGTTTGGCCTTCTTTCAGTTGGTGATGTGTTGTATTCAGATAAAAGTAATATCACCTTCACACAAGAAGATATAAATGAAGACGGACTGAAATATATTCACCAACAAATACAAAAGAATATTGAGACTAATACTGATGGATTCATTTTTGATGTTACTAATGGATTTAAAAAGTTGCACAATCTTGAGTTTGTCATTGACATATTGCCAAAAATATTACCTTTGCAATTGTCAAATGTTACTGTATCAGAAGGTCAAAGCCAAATGCTTACCAAGAAAAATATTCGCATTCGAGGGAAACATTTTGAAGACAAGTTAGTTATCTATACTATAACAAAACAACCTAAATTCGGCTGGCTGGAATCCATAATGAACAAAGGCAATGCAATTTCTCAGTTTACCTCTCAAGAACTTCTTGATGAGCTGGTCTATTATGTTCATGATGACAGTGAGACATCCCTTGACCATCTTTGGATTTCCGGTAAGTTGAAAGCTAATGGCCAAGAAAGTGAAGAGAAAAGGTTGTCAATAAAAGTGAAGCCAATCAATGACCAACTACCCCAGATTATACGCAACAAAGGGATGCAAGTGTGGAATCAATCAGTAACCATACTAACAAGTGATCATCTCAGAGCAGTTGATCCGGACTCTAAAGAAGGGGACCTTATTTTCCAGGTCACTGAGCCCTCCAATGGTTACTTGGCTTTGGTTAATAATACTTCAAAGAAACTATCTTCTTTCTCCCAACAAATGGTCAAGCAGAACTTGATTGCATTTGTTCATACAGGTAAGTGAATTTCAGTAAAGTTTTACAGTTTTGCTATTAACCCATCTAACTCCTTCTAATGTCAGCTGCTGTATTGCAGCCCTTCAGTGTTTTCAATGGATGAAACTGAGGTGGCAGACAGAACACATGAAATTTGAATTTAAAGAGCTATTTGAAATCTTTTGACTGCTTTAGCCCTCTGTTGTATGTAACATTCTATGAGCATTGATTGGTTAGAGTTCTAGACAAATGTCTTGTGGTATTTAGTTACATCTCTACGTTTTGAGTTCAAATCCCACCGGGGTTGAGTTTTCCTCTCATTCTTCCAAGGTCGATAAAATAAGTACCAGTAATATACTGAATTGATCTAATCGATTTTGTCCAAACTTTGTAGACTTGGGCCGATGTTATAAATCAAAATTCCAAATATTGATGAGTGCCAAAAAGTGGAAGTAAGCTCTCAGCATGCTTTAATTCCAGTTTGCTGCTGTTTCAATTCACTGGTATTGCTAATGCCCTTGAGGAAGGTATGAACACTACACAATCTTATTTCCTATTTATTATAAATGTTAGTTACCAACTTCAACTGTATGACCTTGGTTCTTCTATATTGCATTTATCAGTAGAGATCTACTTGGTTTACATTGACCTTTTTTCGATTTGGTGGCAACACCTGATACATATTAGTGTGTAATCTATAGTACTGCAGTCTCTTTACTATATAAACTGCATCTTTATTCATTAGGACATGCTGAGGTGTGACAGACAGGAAATGAGGTTTGGACTCAGTTATATCTGTAGAACTACTTCAACCATAATTTGACTTTGTTGACCATCTGGTGATATTTGTGTGTGTGTGTTAGGTCAACATGGACTTGTTAGGTTCAGAAAACAATACTGAATTCTTTCTATAAGAAAAATAGAGGGTGTATAATTGATCTGACCATTACTACTAGTTGTTGTTGTTGTTGTTCAGACCCAGGTGAGCCATGACTGAGCAGACCTATGTAAAAAGCCATTCCATCTGTGACCAGCCCATCTTTTATTTCAGACATAATGTATATAGGACTACATTATCCAATGTGCCCTCCCTATTTTAAAACAGTAGGGTGTGATTTCAGAGAGATTTTGCTGCTATTTCTAGCAGGTCAAGCGACTAAATAGGGGCTCCCTTGTTGAATCAATTAGTACTAGACAGAAAGCAAAGTCTATGACAGGGTCATTAGAAGTGTGTTTATGCCAAACACTAAAGTGTTGTAGGGTACTGCTGTACAGTTCTCTACCTTCTACACCAGTGGTTCTTAACCTGGGGTGTGAGATTCAAGGACCCCCCCCCCCCCGTATTTCAAACATAATTGAGAAGAAGCAAGAACAGAAGTGACATTCAAGATTAAAATATTTTGATTGGACATTTTCTGTTATTTTCAAAAATTTGTGTTTATTAATGATAGTAGTTAATTAAATAGTAACAGCTAAGTAGCTGATAATTTGACCTGAAAATTCAAGTCCTTTTGTCTTATGCACTAGGCCTAGGGGTGCGGGATGGAATTTCTAAATCTCAAGGGGTGCCGCGATAGAAAAAGGTTAAGAACCACTGCTCTAGACTAACACCACCACCCTATGGAGAAATGTAACAGGTTAACAAAGAATCTTCTATGCAGTCGTTTGACCTGCTAGAAATAGCAGCTAAACCGCCCTCAAATCATACCCTGCTGTTGAAGGACACTTTGGATAATGCTATTCTAGATACACAGGAAAAGACATCATGGTTATATTTGATCATAGGTCTGCTGGATCAGTGCTGACCGAGGGCTAAACAACAACAACTGTGACATGTCACCCAAGGTACTATAATGTAACAGTACAGCTCTACACGAACTGCACCAACATTACCAGAATCCTATAGGACTGTGAGGTACCACATTCAATGTAAAGTATTCAGTATAACTCTTTACCTTCCACACCCATGCTACCACCTTATATATCTGCAAAGTACCACAGCACAGTAATAGATACCATTCAGTGGATCCATCCAAGTTTAGCAGTCAATGTCAGAAGGTGACTGACATCCAGATGTCAATAGAATTTAACCCTTTCGTTACCACATTTCTAATGAAATACACTGGCCATGATTTTTAATTAATTTTGAAAATAATCAAGAATTTGGAACATAACTTAACAAAAAGTTCTTATATAAAATTATAATAGAAGGTTTAAATTTACATATGAATACTTTGAAATAAATGTTGTTTTTTTTATCATAGAAATAGGGGAAGTTTCAGGCGGGTTGGTGTCAAAACGGTTAAAAGAGAAATACTTGCCACAAGGATTCTAATTGAAAATGTCCCACAACCCTTAGTCACCACTGAAAATTTTGTCATGATATAGTATATCAGGGACAAGTCAGCCTGACAGAACCGATCCTTCTCCAGGCTAGTGTGAGAAGGTGTGGGAAGAATGGGAACTGAGCCTGTGTTGTAGGTTCAGCTTTCCAAGAGCCCTTCACTTAACAGATCTATATCATCATCATTTTTACATCTGCTTTCCATACTGGTATGAATTGGACAGGTGATTTCGACCCGAGTCAGTTCTTATTTGGAGACACCAGTCTCATAGATGGGTCGAGGCCCACGTCTCGCTCGTACATTTCATTTGGCTTGGTTTCTATGGCTGGATGCCCTTCCTATCACCAAGCAGTTAAATTCCCTCCTGCCAAATTATAAACAATACATGTTACACCTATACTACTATGTCAAAAGTATAAAGAACAATTAATAAAGGACATGTATATTCTTATACTGATTTCCATCATCTTCTTTTGGTGGTGTGGTGTAGTGTTAGGGGAAATTTTGTTTTCTCACAGTTTTGGTTCATTAATAAAAATTGGAAGTAATTATATTTCAGTAAGATGGTGAGTTGAAGAAACGGTAGAATGCCAGACTAAATACTTTGCTGTATTTACTTTACTTTCACCTGTCTATAAATGCTATGTTAAACTGCGGCCAACTTTGCATTTTATCATTCCAAGGATTGATAAATTAAGCACCAGTAATATACTAGAGTTAACTTAATCAGTTAAAATATCTATACATGCTCTCGCACAAAAATTGGTGCCAGACTAATTTTTGTTGAAGAGAGTGTATTGAATCAAATAAAAGGAAATAATTATTTCATTGGTTGGCAAATACCAAATATGAAATCTTGTTTCAATTCCTGGTTGAAACCAATTCATTTCACTTATTCTGCTGTCTTTGGGGGAAATGCATGAAAGTTATACACTCTCACTTTTTCCTTTATAAATTTCTTGCTGTGCTTCTAAGAATGAAATTACTGTATCATTGATTGAATAAAGCAGTGGGGGTTGGTGCAGAAGGATGTAGACAGAGGCAGGCTATACACTTTTATTGTATCTGATTCAGTAACTAATATTTGTGAATTTAAAATCCCACGATGTCTGATATTACCAGTCATTCTCTTCTCTCCTGCTTTTGTCGGCTTTAAAATAGATCAGCACCCTCTGATCTATCACCCCTTGTCCTATTCCACTCTACCATACTGCCTACATTTTCAGAGGATGGCATATGCCCCCCCCCCCATCTTCACTCACTATCATTGCCAGTTCTATCCACACTATTACACTTCCTGTCACTCTGCCTCTTCTCATCTTCTCCTCCTTCTCCATCATGTCTGGTTGATTTTGGACCTATCCATACCCATCCACCTCCTACTTATCCTCCCCATGTGCCTGACATTGTTCCTCTGCCACTCTACATATCCTCCCCATGTGTCCCTTAATGCACATTTTTACACCCTCACATGCCATCATCCACTTCTGCTGCTACTTGTACCACCACCCAACTCTGTTTGCTGCCAATACAATACAATACAAATCAATTCTATATCCAACACCCAACAGGTAGCATACGCTATCCTCTCCGCATCCCCCTCTCACCATCACACAACCACTACTTTTTCTCCTTATTCTCATCCACTCACCTCTGCTTGCTGCCAATGCTATCTTATATCCAACACCCAATATGTAATTTCCACTTTCCTCTCACCATCACACAACAACTACTTTTTTCCCTTATACTCATACTCTTCCCCCTCCTGCCCTTCCATAATCACTGCTGTCCCATTTACACCCATACTGTCACATCTTCCTTCCCTCTTGCCCTCTCCACACCTATACTCTTGCTCTTTTCCCTTCTCTCTCTTCAAATTCTCAGCTTCCCCCTACTTTCACCCATACTCATACTCTTTTCCTCTCTCACCCTC
>JAOPJM010001463.1:33550393-33561073 GCA_027124095.1 Muusoctopus leioderma | reverse complement strand
TTATTAATGATTTTGCGATATTGTCATTTTGTCCCTATGTTACACCTTTGTACCCCTGGATCATGCAACTGATAATAGAGTTACATTACATGGACAATTTTCAGTAATTCTTATGTGGAAATTAATATTAACACAAAGGAATATTATACACTATATGATATAACATCTCTCTGCCTTTTCTGCTGCTACTACAGTGGCCCCTGCTCTTCGGAGCTGGCTGGTCTCATAACACCTCCACTCAGGCACTCCAAACCCACTCGTCTCTCCTCTTTTCATCACCCATATTGTGTCCCAACCCCCACACTCTGCACTAACCACTACACCAAGTCCTTCCTTCCCAGAACATTGGCCCACTGGAATTCCTTCCATGCACGTTATTTCTGTAGCCTTCAACTTGCAACTGTTCAAGAGGAATATTAACCGAGGCGATCTCACTGGCTTTGAAAGGGCTGTGAATGCCATGCGCATAACCCCTTCCTCCAGACAAAATCAGTATTAAAAAAAAATGTTGTGACAGCCAAAAGAATATTGAAGAAATAAAGAACTTAATCTATTCAATATTTCAGCTTAAATAAGCTCTAATCATGAAATGAAAAGTTTAAAATGACATGTTAACTATAAACAATATAACACTGTTATGCCATTATCGGAAATATGAAGTGTGACAAGGAGATGAATAGGGTGTAGTATTCAATAGGGTGTAGTATTCAATAGGGTGTAGTATTCAATTCAGCAAAATATGAAGAAAAAAAAAAGAAAAAAACTTTTAACAGTTGAGAATCTCTTCAAAGTTGTTGATTTGTGATTTTAAATGTTTGATTAGGATAACTTCTTTTTATCTGTAAGTTTCCATTGATCTTCATTTTTAAGAATTTTAACCATAAAACCTTTTACATAGCATCTTGGAAATACATATATAGGAAAATAATAAAATACATGTATGCACATGCGGTGTAGATGACAATGACATGATACACAGTTTATTAATGAAATAGTTGTATAGATTGAATTTAAATTTTCATTTCTGATGTTTTATAGTGATGGGTAAATTATGGTATATATATATACACACACATTTTTAAAATAATGTTTGAGCTGATATACAATGCAAACATGAAAGACAATAAAATTATAAGAGTAATTTGATTCTCTCTCATCTTTGCTTTTTATATCTGCTCAAACACTCCATTTAAAAAAAATATAAGTATAGTTTTATATTATTAATTAAATAAAAAATACATATTGTGAAACTAATGTAGAACATTAACGAAATATTTAATTTTCTTCAACTTCAATTGTACTTTGGTTTTCTAATGTCCAGCTTCATCAGAATATAGTCCCAGTCGTCTTTCTGCTACTACAAATAAACCAATGAAACAAACAGATTATTTACGTGTTGAACACCAGCTCCAGAACCATCTGCTCTCCAATCGTTTGATGCCAGATGCTCCGGAAGAAGTACTCATAGGTTCCCATGGGCCAGGTAAATTTTTTTCAGTTGGAATTTCATTTATCAACTGCTGTTTCATCATCATCATCACCATTCTTACGTCCGTTTTTCCATGCTGGTATGGGTTAGACAAATTTTGTTTTTGGAGCAGTATTCTACAGCCAGATGCCCTTCCTGTTGCCAACCCTTACATATTTTTTGTATGTTGGGTAGTTTAATAATACATTTTAATTGGAAGTAATCAATCAATGTTTGCCCACTTATCTCTCCATGAGAATCTTTGCAGATGAAAACATCTCAATGAAAATGACCTAAAAGATTGTAGTTTGTATTTGGTAAGGTGTTGTTCTCACCGGTCTCGAAGGGCCTTCAAAGGCCATGGGCATTGCCCCTTCCTCCACACCTAATTGATAAAAAGAAAAAAATTATAGTAACTCTGGGGTGTGGGGTAGGGGTGGGTTTTTATATGCAAAGTGAAAATAACTAACATTTTGTTTGCCTTCGTTTCATCTTCATAGGAGATGCGATTTTAAAACCTTTCTCATGTGTATTTGAAATCTTTTAGAGGTTTTTTCGCTTTTTTATTTCTTTTTCTTTTTCATTAATTTTTTCCACTAAATGTATTTTTGTTGAGTAACCCCAATCAGTTCTGCTTGAGCAGCCCTATGGCATGAAGATAGTTAGTTGACTACTTGGAATTCATTCACAGTTCTCTTACACTGGAAATACCATATTTTTGTTTTTCAATCTGGTGCTATGTTGCATGACTTAACATGCTGTGTTTGGTAGAGTGGACTTAACATGCTGTGTTTGGTAGAGTGGACTTAACATGCTGTGTTTGGTAGAGTGGACGTTTTGGCATGTTCCATCCAGTTTACACGTTCCAGTCCATTTTGATATGTTCAAAAGTTTTAGTTGAGATTTATTATAAATGTTTTGCTACATTGAGGATAGATCTATAGGATGTTGCCTTGGTGGGATTTTAGCTTGTATTTTATATGATTATAACCATACTTAATTTTTCATAATCTTAATTGTTGATATGATTAAAAATGTTGCAGTAGCTTTTTATAGTGGAATGTTATTCCATTTATCAACTTAGTGGAAGTGGTACCCTTTTCTGCCAATGTTAACTGAAGCAGTTAGAGGCTTGCTCAAAGAGATCTAGTTTCATGTTACTAGCTGCTGAGTTTGAATTCATGATTTTTATGTCAGCTTTATAGCATTGTTAACAGTCAGCTAGCTTAGATCTAATTTAATGCATGTTTCTATCTTAAATTATTGCCTGGTATGACTTCCCTCATTCTACCTTGTCACACAACAAGGATTCTAAGATCCAACAATGAAATGTTGTAGTTTTATCAATTCATACATGGAGGCAGTTTGGATGTTTTAATGTCATGTATATTATAAAAGTTTGAATTACATATATTAGATCTACATAATATACTTAAGTATAATATCATTATGCAGGAAAGTTTGTATTATATATTTCTTCTTTTTGATGGTGATATTTTAAAATCAATGTGTTATATATGAGAGAAGTTTAACTTCTTTGGAGATTATTGCTGCTAGTTGCTTATCTGACTTAGTTTTGATTATAATATTTATCTCAAAATAATTTGAATACCATATTTTGATTTATTTGACTTACCAGTTTATAATTTCATCATCCATTTTCCATGCTGGCATGGATTGAATGAGTCTACCATACACCATAGCACCACTCATTTCAATTTTTTGTCATCCCATGTCTGAGGCCCACTTTTTACCATGTCTTCCTCGGTTTTCTTCTCTGCTGCAGGTTCCCTACACTGACAACATACCACACTCACTGTTCATTTGCATCATCATCTCCATACCATTGCTGTCATCTCACCTGTATAAAATAGCTAACACCTTTAATACCCAACCACTCTCTCAGCTCTTTGCCTCTCATGAAGGTTAACATTATGTATGCAATTGATCATGCTTGAATACTTTTCTCTCCGACCTTCTCAGATCATCCACATTCAGTGCTCATGTTTAAATATATTTTATATTACAGTTTCCAATACAAGCACTGGACGACCCCGATCAGGCTACAATCAAAATATGAAGGGTAAGTTTGTTTGTTTTAATTTCTATAACAGTCAGTTTTTTTTTTATCATTTTACATTCAGTTTTCTATGTTAGCATAGGTAGGCTGATTTTTCTTTTCTAAACCCAGATATTTTGAAAATTCTGGATCTCTCCATATAATTAATCACTCAATTATAAAATAAGTGGGAATCCTGTTTTTTAGCCAGGCAAGTTGAGTTATGTGATTTTTGGACTATTATTCTCATCTTTAGAGACGAAAGATGTTTTTAATATTTACATCTACACTACATTTTATTTCGATTGGTTTGATCTCTGTCCGTCATAATGTTTCTTATTCTTTGATATATACATCATGCCAGATTGATTTAAACTAGGAACCTTTATTTTCAAACTAAGGAGAATTACATTTTTATCTACTAGGGTTAGACAAGTCTTCTCCAGCATGGTGTCTTGCCACTTGTTGCAGTCCCTTGACATCTCCTTTGAGAGGTTCAGCATCCTGAGATCAGCTTTCACCACTTCTTCCCATCTTTTCCTCAGTTTTACTCTTAGTTCCACTTGGCGAGCTTGGCACTTCTTTACCCAACTGTCATCCTCCATACACATCACATGTCCATACTAGCACAGTCTTCTCGCTTGCACACTATATCTGATTCCTCTGATACCCAGTCTTTCTGTTAACTCATTTGTGCTCCTTTGTTCATATACACTAACATTACACATCCTGCAGAGCATGCTTGTATCATTTCTTTCCAGCCTTCACACATGCTCTGCATTCAATGCCCATGTTTTGCTACCATGCAACATCGTACTATGCACATAAGCATCATATAATCTTCCCTTGACTCTGAAGGAGAATCTCTTTGTTGCCAGCAAAGATAATTTCTCCGTGAACTTTTTCCACCCTGTTTTTTTCTCTGGCTACTATGCTGATTAGGTCACCTAGGTAACAGAAACTACTGTACATCTGCTATATATGAAGTCTTCCTTCTCTGTCACCCTGCCTGTGATTCCACTACGCTTCTTGTACACTTGTAGTTTACATTGGGTATGCAGCATAGAATACCTACCTACATTTTTTCTGCATATCAACCATGGCCACTTCTCAGATGACAGTAGAGTTCTGTATTCTTTCTTGCTAAGACTTTGGTATTTGTTAGGCTTACCTTAATATCTCTTAATTCTAGGCTCTGATTTCATGTTTGGAACTTTTCCTCTAAATCTGCAATTGATTCAGCTTTGAGAACTAGGTTGTCGGTATACATAAGGTCCTACAGACAGCCAATCTTGAACTCATATGTTATGGCCTGGGGAACTATAATAAACAGTAGAGAACTAAGAACTGAGCCCTGATGGACACCTACCTGCATCCTAAATTCCTTGCTGAACTCCTTACTAACTCTCACCTTTACTGATGGCATCTTTCTACATGGCCTGCACAGCTCTCACAAGCCATTCACTTGACACCTAGTTTTCTTAGTAATCACCAGATACCCTGTCAAAGGCCTTCTCTAACTCATAGAATGTTATGTATAGTGGCTTGCTCTTAATTAAGAACCTCTCCTGTACTTGTTTCAGCTTTTTTAACAACTCCCATATCAGAACATTTATGTATCACTCTCTTGTTTCTTATCAGATCCAACGCAACAGCTTCTGGATGATCCTTCTGTAGAACTATCTAAATTCCGTATCAAGCTGAGCTCTTTAACCATGACAATTCTACATGAAAATCCTGCTGTTAGCCCTGGAGCCACTAATGAACCATTTGATAAATTTACCAGTCTTTCAACTAACTTCTTCAGCAAAATTCGGATGGTTCTTGGAGACACATTTCACAACAATATGAAAGATATCCGCAGTAAAATATCTATTGCTTGTCCATATGATCACCTGGGGTATGTCAATTCATTGTTTATCATATATTATTATAGTTCCTATTACATAAATAACCTAATTAATGAGATATTTTTGATCATGCATCACTTAAGTGTCAAATGTGTAGCCTAAGAATACAATCTTTAGAATTATTAGAAATAAAACAATGTCTGTTGTTCTACTTAAACTGCAAAAAGATAAATTATGAGATGTTTTCAAAATATGTAATATAGGAAAAAAACTGTGTTAGATGAGTTACTCTTTCGCTGCTTTCAGTCATTGGGCTGTGGCCACCCCAGTACTTATTTCACCTGGTAGTTATTTTATCAATCTCTGTTTGTTGGACTGCTAAGTTACAGAACATATAGAGGCACAACATAAACAACAATGAAATTTAGACCGATGTAAACATAAATACACACACACACACACACACAGTTTCCCTTTACCAAATATCACTCACAAGGCATTGGTCAATCCAAGACTATGGAAGATGACACTTGCCCAAGATGCTGTGCAGTGGGATTGAATCTGGAACTACATGGTTGTGATGTGAACGTCTTAATCACATAGCCATGCCTGCGAGTTGTGGCTAAATGACTGAAATGTCCAGTGGGTTAAATATTAAATTGTTCTCAGTCAAACATTCTCAGCTATTATTCAGTTCACTACAGCTTTTGTCCTTTTGTGCAAATAATCTAAAAAGGTGAATTGATTTAGTTTGTATTTTATATTGCAATTTGTGAACAATAGCATCGTTGAATATAGGTTTTCATCAGGCCAATCTCTGGTTCACTGCATTTCTGATGGCAAGAATAACAAGAGAGTGTCTGTAACTCAGTGCAAAGGCCTTCTTTCAAAGAGCACCTGTTTTTTTGCTGATGTCTACAACCTTTACTGATGTACATTGTCAAAAGATATAAGCATATATATATATATATATATATATATATATAATGTGCATATATATATATATATATATATCAATCATCATCATCATTTTATGTCTGTTTTCCATTCTAGCATGGGTTGGATGGGTGATTTCGACCCGTAACTATTCCAATTGGAGTCACCACTTTCCTAGACAGGTTGGGGGACCACGCCTCACCTGTACATTTCATTTGGCCTGGTTTCTATGGCTGGATGCCCTTCCTATAACCAACCACTTTAGAGAGTGTACTGGGTGCATGTTATCGTAGCACCAACACTAGAGAGGTTGTCATGTCCAAGACATGACTAAAGAGCCGTCTCCACCCTATGTTGCCTCTGATTGATCACACTTTACAGCATGCACTGAGTGCATTTATCATGGCACCAGCACTAGAGAGGGTGCCTAGTCTCTTGCAGGCTAAAGAGTCCTCTCTACATAGTCTCTGTTCTATGAGGGAAAATGTGACCTGAGTGTGGGAATATAAGATAGGTTATGTATGAAAGGGTGAGAAAGGGAAGAGTATGAGTATGGGTGAAAATGAGGGAAGCTAAGATTGGAAGAGAGGACTGAGAAGGCGAGTTGAAGGTGAGAGAGTATGAGAGGGTGGAGAGTGTGAGTAGAAGACAGGTTATGCATGAGGAGAGAGCACGAGCATGGGGGAAAATTGAGGAAGCTGAGATTGGATGATAGTGGGAGAGGACTGCGGATGTGAGTAGAAGATGATGGAAGGAAGGAGTAAGAGTATGGGCATGATGAGTGACCAGAGATTACAGGAGGGCAGGAGGTTGAAAGTATATGTATGCGGGGCAAAGTAGTGGTGATATGGTGGTGAGAGGGGATCTAGAGAGGATAGTTGAAATTGCATATTGGGTGTTGGATATAAGGTTGTATTGGCAGCAAGTGGAGGTGGGTGGTGGTTAGTGGAAGGCATAGCAGCAGAATTGGATGATGGCATAATTGTCATATATCATCATCATCATCATCATCATACATCCGCTTTCCATGCTGGCATGGGTTGGACGGGTGATTTCGGCCCGCGTCGGTTGTGTATGGAGTCACCACTCTACTAGGCGGGTCGCGGGACCACACCTCACACATATTTCGTTTGGCTTGGTTTCTATGGCAGGATGCCCTTCCTATCACCAACCACTTTACTGAGTGTACTGGGTGCATTTATCATGGCACCAACACTAGAGAGGTTGTCATGTCCCCAACACAACTATAGAGCCCTCTCGACCCTGTGTTGTCTTCGAACAATCGCCAAACACTTTATAGAGTGCACTGGGTGCATTTATCGTGCCACCAGCACTAGAGTGGGTGAGAAAGAGGGTGCCTTGTCTTTAGCAAGCTAAAGATTCCCTCTCTACAGCAGCAGCTGTAACAACCTGCTGAGTACTCAGCAGCAGCAACATGCCAAGCAGCAACACCAACAACACCGAAAGTGGAAATAATAAGAGCAACAGTAATACGTCCAGCAACAGTGACAACAGCAACAACACCAACAAAGGTGGGAAAAACAAGAACAATAACAAGAAGCGAGAAGGGAAAGAGGAGGAACAGCAGTAGCAACAGCTTTAGCAATGTGTTCACTATTACCAACGCAGCCACTACCATCACTGTCACCACCACCACCACCGTCACCATCACCACTGTCACCATCACCACCACCACCACCACTGCAATCAATGATGTGATGAGCATGACTGCTATGCCAGCTGCCAGTCACACAAAGGGCAGTGGTTTCACCAACAAAACTAGCACAAAGATGTTTCATTCACAAACATCACCATGCAGTCTTGGATCATACATACAGACAAGAACACAAGACATGCATTATGGCACTGGATATGCTCGTGCTGCTGATAGAGGATGTGGAGCAAAGGCAGAGGTATTCCATAGCTTATAGGTATGTCAATTGTAAAACTAGGCACATGGACAACGCAACACTGACACAAACTGAAAAGTCCTTCAAAAAAGTATGAGGTGTCATATGGTATGTAAAGAGGGGCAACAAATTTGAGATAGTTCTGGCATTGTGCCTCAATGAGGAGGAGGCCCGAAGGCTATCAACAATACTGCCTGCTGCATCCTATATGGGGCGACATGTGACCAAGGTCACAGTACATGTGTCACTCCATACAAATTCTCCAGTACATAGGCATGATTTTGAAGGAACATGGGAAGATCATCAAGACCAAATATACCATCCTCCAAAGTTGGTAGGAGGTCTGACTAGAGTTGCTAATGCTGGTCACCCATGTAAGACTCTTAATGGCCTTGGACCACATTCAACCAACAAGGGGAGATCAAATGATAGTTGTGGTGGAAGGCAAAAGGCCCAGGTGCTACTCATGTGATAGCATTAAACATCAGAGGACCTACTGCCCTCAGTTGAGACAAAAGGGGGCACCCTCTTGCTACCAACATTACAAACACCACCACCAGCATAACAACAACCATGCCAAAAGCAGAAGTAGCATCAACAACAGCAGTACTATCAAATAGAAAATAAAGATACAACCTAGATGCTGACAAATATGGAAAATCCAAATAGTTGTTGTTCACCCCAGTTGAGCAAACTCAAGATCAAAAGCATTTCAGCCATGAATACCCTGTCGTACTTTTAGACAGTGCACCCAAGATTACATTATCTAATGTGTTCTTCTTTCTTTAAGATGGTAGGGTTTGATTTGAGAAAGTTTGGCTGCTATTTTTAGCAAGCCAAGTAAATTCTCCCTAGCTGGCTCATACTTGAAATTGCTTAGATCAATTTCAAATAGCTTGGTTAAAGAGTAGAGCTCCTAAAAAAACTAATAAAATAATATGAAATAAAATTACAATAAAATACACAAAATGACAAAAATATATAAAAACATACCAACATGATGATGTACGATGTAAAAATCCTTGTTTCCTCAGATGCTAGGGTTCTATCCTTACTATAGAACCAAATAAAAAATTAAAAGTGAATAAAATTTCATTTACCATTTTGCTAGCAGCAAAGAACGACCAGTGCCTGAAGAACCAATGATCAGGAGAGGTGGCTGAGGTCCACAGGCGTGTACGTGACTATTCAGTTGTTCATAGTACTGAAATATATAAGGACAGGAATTGAAAGTGTAGTAGAATAAAATGCATTAAATTGTAGATTAATTCTATAATTTCTTGAAATTATCCCCACTTTTCTTTGAAAGTTGATAACAATTACCACTAGGTTTTTGTTTTCATTCTCCAACTAAAAGGGAAATTTCAATTAATTGAGAATTCTTTGCATATGTCACTTAGTACACCACTCCTTAACTTATTTATCTAAATTCACACCAATGTCTCACTCAAATTATTTTCCTTAGCTGATTCTATTTTTTTAATTATGCCAATTATACTAGCCTAAAATTATTTGTGACTCATTTTCTATATGTAAAATCTTGACAACTGATAAAAGAGGCTTGAGTAGACTATACTATGCTGATGATGACCAATAAGACTGAAACATATCCATAATTGTCCCTTGCCTATAAACAAAGATCAGATTTCCCCTTAAGCATGTAAATTAATTCTGAGAAATTAATTCTTAATTTCTTGAAATTATCTCCCATTTTCTTAACAGTAAACACTAGGTTTTTGTTTTTATTACTACGGCTAAGAGGGAAATTTTAATTATTTGAGAATTTTTTGCATACGTTATTCAGTAAATCAACCATTAACTTATTCATCTAAATTCATGACATTGACCCACTTGAGCTATTTCCCTTAGCTCATTTTTTGTTTGTTTAATTAAGGCACTTAATAAAGGAGAGAGAGAGGAAGAGAGAGAGAGATAGTGAAAGAGAGAGTAAAAGAGAGGAGTAGATATTTAGAAATTATATATTATTGCCATCATTATTAATCAATGTTATTGAACCAATATAAGAAATTATCATTATTAATAATATTACAATGATGGAGTGTTAGAAACAGCAAAGTGCTGAACTAAGGTTTTTCTCATATTTGATTATATCACTATATGTTCTGAGTTCAAATCTTGTCAGGGTCAATGAAATAAGTACCAGTAATGTGCTGGGAAGTTTCAATTAGCTATACCTACCTCCTACAACATTCTATCTTGAGCCAAAGTTAGAAATCATTTATAATAATTATTATTATTAATTCATGGCAGTGGATTGGCAGAATCATTAGAGCATCAGATGAAATACCTGGGGCATTTGTTCTGGCTCTTTATATTCTGGGATAAAATCTCGCCAAGGTTAACTTTACCTTTCATCTTTTGGGGTCGATAAAATAAAGTACCAGTCAAGTACTGGGGTTGTTGGCCTTGTGCCTATGTTAGAAACAATTATTATTA
>JAOPJM010001463.1:33424155-33434599 GCA_027124095.1 Muusoctopus leioderma | reverse complement strand
GGATTGTAGGTTGAATCATGTAGGTTCCCAATTTCATCAGAGGAAGTAATCGATAATAGTGTTCAATACACGACTAAACTACGAGGTATAGAGCTATCGGAAATCCTACACAGAGTATAAAAGCAATGATTTAAACTCTATCTTGTTACTTCTTATATATATATGACGCGCTTCCGCGCAGTTTCTATCTACCAAATTCACTCACAATTCATTGGTCAGCCCGTGGTTATACTAAAAGGCACTTGCCCAAGGTACCACGTAGTCGGTATGAATACCGAACCGTGTGTTTTGAAGCGAACTTCTTAACCACACAGCTGTGTTTCGTTATCAGGTTTCAATAATAGTTCAGCATATATATTTGAAAAGACCACCAACTAGAGAGTCATTAATTTAGTTCAAGTTATATCGATTGATAACCCAAACAGTGAGGAACTATGATGCCAATATTTACACCACAAATTCTACTGAAAATAAAAACAAGGATAATCTAGTAATCGAAGTTCGGGCGACCAGATGAAGAAAAATATATTTTAAATAGATTTCTCCTTGCTTATAAATGTGCATATCTACAAGGTATCTAGTATTCCTAAATGTATCACCCAGTGTAATGGTACAAAACTATTCTATAATGCACTTAAATACACTATCGTTATTTCTGATGTTTGACATTTAACTTGTATGTAAATATTTTGATAATTGAAAATACTGTCAGCTGTAGGATGCAAAATCGCTTAAGCGTCATATACTCTCTGTTCTAAAAATACAGTTATATTGTGCCTTGGATATTTGGCGATATTTTCAACGACAACTTGCTGTAATAAGTGAATTCATTTTGCAACCAGTGGTTGATAAAGTACATTATTTGACTCCTTTTACTTATGCATAAACGAAAGGTAAATTATAGGGTTTTCATATATTCTTATATTTGATAAATTCACAGAAACACGGTGCATTGAAGTAAAATGGATCTCGGCAAAACGTTATTTCGTCTTCCCGAATACTTACGACTTTATCTTCATCATATAATAAGCTTGGACAATTATATATTGTATGGTATGAATAAAATGATACGTTTCATTGTTACTTTTTCATATCAATAACCGTGTGTGATCCATTGTGCTTGTTGTTGCGGTAGCTGCTGCTGCTGTTGTTGTGGTTGTTGTTGTTGTTGGGGCTGCTGCTGTGGTTGCTGTTACGGTTGCTGCTGCTGCTGTTGTTGTGGTTGTTGTTGTTGTTGTGACTGCTGCTGAGAGGCATACATATGGCTATGTTTTTCAAAATATCTGTAAATTAATTTGAACGAAGTTTCTATTTGCTTGTGCTTGTTCAGTATCTGTTTCTCTGATCGGTCATTGAAAAGTGGGACAGTTTTTTTAGCGACGTTATTCAGAGATAATAAAGCGCCTATGTCTTCAGTTTGGGAAAGACTAAACCATGCATTTATGAGAATGTTGATTTCGTTATCAGACCAATTGTGATTGTTAAGTTTAGGGGTGTTTGGTGTATTATTCATTGTGGTTTCTTTTTTCAAGTATATGTGGTAGTTTGTGAAGAAGTTACGTTTCAATATTGAATGATTTGTAGTGAAAAACTTACAAAATAGTGATAAAATGTTAAAATATCATGCACTTACAGAATAGTAGTATAGTATTAGTATTAGTAATAATAATAATACTACTTTCCAGATTTCAGGGTCAAACAGTCACACGTGGATGTGGTGTGATGGAATTGTGTGTGTGTTGCTGCTGACTTTAGCAGAGCCTTAACAACACGTCTATACAGTTGAGAGTCCGCTGTTCTGGGGTCTAGGTAGGACTGAGAGATCTTAACGGTTTGTACCCTGTTTATTTACAACTCCGTGTTTCTTGGTTTTTACAGGTCTGTTAGCGGTTTGATTTGTGTTTGTGTGCCAGTGTCGCTGTGAGGGTTATATTGAGGTCCATTTACCGAAATGGATCTTCTTCGCCGCCCCACGATTAGCGTGTAGAGCGTCGGTCGGTGGACTGACATATGATCCTTGTTCGCCAGGCACCGGTGCGAGTTAGATTCGCCTGATATACTGTATATCTATATCTATCTTTCTCTCTCGCTCTCTCAATATATATGTATATATATATATAAACTCACACACACACACACACACACACACACACAAATGAATGAATTCTAGTTTAGAGTGATATGACAATACACAAAAATGGTTTGAGTGAAATGATACTTGAAAATTGAAACATGGTATACATCATCATCATTATCATCATCAATATTGGGTCGAGCTTGTTCGGATTAAATATTTCGGTGGCTGAATCTCATCTATGATTGGCAGTTCGATATATGTAAACAGTGGTTCAGTTTCGGAACTAAGTTTTCCTGGTTAATGTCATTGATACGGTTCCATCTTCCAGTATCTTGTAAGTTTCACCGTTGATCATTGCTTAATTGATTCCTCCGCCGAAACTTTACATCAACCATGCTGCTTTTCATGGCTTCAGGTGGTGATTCTCGTTTAGTCTGATACCTCTGCGCAGACCGGCTAGGCCTCATTGGACATGCCAGGAGTGTTACTCCTACCGGTATAGATCTTTCCGTCGTAGGGATACAGAACACCCACTACCATGATCAATGCGAGAATCATTGGTGGAGTATGGTATACATACTAATATAAATACACATATGTATTCTATGTAAACGTACGCTAGTAGACATATAAACACGTCATATTTACCAATCTCTCTGTAGATTGAAAAATTGATGAACAGCCTTAATCGATGTTCGACCTCTATTGGGGTCTCATCAGAGAAGTCTACATCAAATGACTAATCACAGAGAAACAAGTAGCTAACCTGTTTATAGACACATCAAATCTAGTAGCTTCAGCAAACTGGAGATATTAATTTGCATACAATAAGTTTTTATCACTTTACTTAATATCAGTGGCCTGTCAACGGGGAACTCAGTCCAGACAAGTATTAAGGTATGATATAATATATGTAGACCTACGATAGTATAATATATAAACATGTCATATATTTCCTCGGACATGGATGATATTCAAGTATAAACACACGGTTATAAAAATATATATTCGTGCATCCCCAGAGAGACCAGTAAGAGAAAGGGTTAACATGCAGTGTAGGGTCATAAATTAACGCATCAATGCGCATTCGTTGGTTTGCGCCGGAAGTGATTGAAAGTGATTTAAAAACAATGAGAACACTGAAATGAATCGGGTTAGGGTTAGGGTTTAGGGTTAGGGTTAGGGTTTAGGGTTAGGGTTGGGGTTTAGGGTTAGGGTTTAGGGTTAGGGTTAGGGTTTAGGGTTAGGGTTAGGGTTAGGGTTAGGTCTGTTTACACGCTTGTAGTGACGTCACTTCCGTTTTTTTCTTTCAATAGTTTACGACCTTATACTGCAAGTTAACCGGGGGAGGTGTATATGAGTAGATGTAGACAGGGCCGTCGAGAGTGGTGGTGGGCCCCCAGGGCTGGCTGGTCCAAGAGAAGGGCCGCCGAGAGTGGTGGTGGGCCCCCAGGGCTGGTCCAAGAGCAGGGCCCTCAGTGGCGGTCCAAGGTCCGGGTCCAGGTGGAAGAGATGTCAGCTAATATATTAATTTCGATATTTTATGGGCCCCTGGGCATGCACAGGCCCCTGGGGGTGCACGGACCCCTGGGGGTGCACGAGCCCCTGAACGTACACGGGCTCCGGGGAACTTTTCCCTGCTAACCCCCTCCCTCTCGTCAGAGTTGGATGTAGGTGAAATTTAAATTATACCTACGACACGTTTTAGGGATAATATTATATTATGTTTTTATTTAATATGTTTTCATAGCATTTCAGACATACGTTATTGAAGTTATACTCCTTGGTCCATGCACAGGGGGAGGGGGGGGGGTGAATGTTTCAAGGTACTCGAGCCCCAACCTTTTTCTTCTTCTTCATATCAAAAGTGTCATTTTAGTCAAAATTCAAAAATATATTTTAATCGAATACACGTTACTAAACACTTGTTTTTCAGCTGCTGGTTCTCCACTATTATTAAATAAATATATAAAAAGTCCGACTCGGTGCAGTCACCAATGTGCAAATACTAAAATTAATAAATAAACATTAAATTAAATTAAATACCTTTCAAACACAAACCCAAGAAGGAAAAAAGGTACTTTCTTGTTATCGACAGCCAATTGTTTTTTACTAACCCTAAACCTAACCCTAACCCTAACCCTAATCCTAACCCTAACCCTAACTTAATCTAATCCTAACCATAACCCTAACTTAATCTAATCCTAACCCTAACCCTAACTTAACCTAATCCTTTAGTAAAAACAAAATTGGCTGTCGATAACAGGAAATTACCGAAATATGTGTATCCAGAATAATGTCGTTCACACTATATAGGCATCAACTAGGATGGCTAGGACATGCAGTGTGCATGTCTGACTCGCGGCTCCCCATAAATCCTTTAAAGTCAGCTACACCATGATCAACGTCAAGCTGGAGGATTAAAGAAGTGGTCCAAAGACCAGCTGAAGACCTCTTTGAAGAAGAGCAGCATGAACCCTTCAAGCGTGCTCGCCATTCACTTAGGCGGTCTCACTGTTGGAGGAGAAACGCACACAGCACTACAAAGAAAAGCGAGAAAAGATGCATACACCCAGAATTACACCTGTCCTCTCCAACTAAAGATTTACAGCTGCACATCAAGGATTGAGATGTACAGTCATCGAAGGATTCACAAATGAAGGAAGAGATGATGATCATCGGATTCGGTGGACAACCATAAGCAAGCAAAACCTGAATTCATTATACCTTAAACAAAGATCAATCAAGGCTGACCTGGGGCTCAACAAGAGCAACAGCTGCAACAACTTTCAATCACAATTGTAGAGACACACAGGTCGTGGGTTCATGCCGAGATACAATAACAGAGTTTTTACTTGAACAAAATACTTAACTCTAACATTCTCCACTTTACCTAACTAAATTATTAAAAGTATGTAAAAGAGCGCAAACTTAATGTAGTTAGCCAAGAATTTTAATCTAAAATAGAATGCAGTGTGCAGTGAGTCTGGTCTTTAGCAGTACGGCGACAACTCTGGACATGTTTTCAGTCTTGTTAGACCTCATCAGCGAAGCATAGTCTAACCGTTATTGCCATATATTAGATGACTAGAGAAGTATGTAGGAATTGTGTGAGTGAATACTGAATGGCGTTATACGTTAAAAGAAGGACTTGGAGAAAATACCCAGAGACGTCTGCTGTAAGAAAAACAATTAGTAAAGTTGCCTTTAACTTACTTAATGTAGTGAGCCAAGAAATAATATGAAGTTGGCTGAGATGTGAAAAACTCTGGAAACACTCCTGATGCTCTTCGAACAATCTACAGAAATATTTGTTGATAGGGCAACGACAATGCTGCTGATGTTGAAGAAGAAGATGAGGGGGAGGCTAAATATGAGGATGAAAATAGTAATATAAACAGTCCCTTGCGTATAATGGAAACATTAGTACGTGCATTCTAATAGTGCATTTCTAAACGTTCAGTTTACCGGTTTCAATAAATCTGTTAATAGTATAAAGTATTTATAACTAAATTTACATTGTATTTTCAAAGAATCGTTTTTATAGTGAGAAAAAGTTCACTATCTAAAGAAGTGATTGAGAAGTATTCATCCATTGTGGGAATGAATCAACATGATTCTAACTCAAAATTCCAAAGATTAACTGTAACTTGCATTATCGCTTTTAACTTGAATCCTAATTCATTGCCTAACCCATACAAACTGAAAAATGAAACGTAAGACATCATAATATCTCATTTCTTCTCTCCTATAAAACTGATATGTTGCACCTTTGTAAGAAATCAATTAGGCTCCTGCAGCCGACAACTTTTAACAAGTCGCTATTTACATTGCCAACGGAAATTTCGTAAACAATAGTAAATCAGGTTTTAAGTGTTAATATAGCCAGAGATTTACTTCTGTTGCACATTTAGCAGTTATTTATCATGTTCCCTATGACGACGCATGACTTCTTGTGCTTGCCTGCTCAACTCTAGATAGTCAATACATCTGATCACTAACTATCAAGTGCAGCTCCTGTATATTCAAATTTGTGACATCGTTTATATCTTTCAACCATTTTCTTCTTCACTGCCTGCGCTTGTTGATGTCAGTTAGTACCATTCACCATTCCATCCAGTCACCTCTCTTACTCCTATAAACATGACTGAAGTGTTGCATCTTCCATTGTAGGACTAAGTATAGTTGTTGTTGTTGTTTAACTCTAGGTCAAGCCTATGATCAAAAGCATTCCAGCCATGACTATCCCATCTTTCATCCAGTTTAATATATATAGGATTACGCTATCCAGTTTGTCCTTCTTTCTTTAAAACGGTAGGGTGTGTAATTTGAGAGAGATTTGGTTGCTATTTCTAGCAGGTTGAGCGACCACATGGAGGCTCCATCGTTGGCGCGAGTCCTAGTGATGGCTAGCATCAAGATGAATCAGAACGGAAATAAAAACAGAAAAGGTCTATACTGTCGTGAAATTAAGTAGGGAATAATGTTTCAGGCGAGACCTTTCGTCAGTGCCTTAAATTTTATCAATCGTCAGTTAAGACAGTATATAAAAATACTGTGTCTAGCCTGACGTATCTGTAAAACTCTTTTGATTTCCATTTAGTCGTCAGTCCAGATACAGCATTTCAAGTCAACAGTTGATGTTATTTCTACTCCTTTCAGCGAGGATATACAGACATCATTCAGATATGAATAGCTTAAAATTTCAAAACCAGCAGATTATAGAACTCCATCATTCATTCTTTTATATTAATTAGGAGTGTATTTAATATCATCCAACCATTGTGAGAGATGGTTCGATATTAAACTTTACATTATATCTATTCTCTGTCGTTCAGTACTCTATCGCCTGATAGTTTTCTTGTCTGTTCTGTTACTAGGTAAGCGGGACAGGCAGACTGGAGGCCCTCTACTTCCACTCGGTGGTGGTGGGCATACGTGGTCCAGCACAAGCGACAGAAAACGAAATCAAAACTCCACAACTAAACGAACTCTTAGACCCTTATCCATTCGTATTCCTTGTTTAATATCAAAATGATTTCTTACATTAACACAAGGCGTCAAATGTGTAGGGAGAGGTATAGTCGATTTCATCAGACCAGTATATGACTGGTCGACACCCCACCCCCCTCTCCCAATGAGATGAAAGTCAAAATCGACCAGAGTGGAATTTGAACTCAGAAAGTACTGAGACGAAACCAAATCCCCCAAGGAATTTTAATTCAGCACTCTACCGTTTTTGCTAGATCCCCTGCCATTCTTTTAATATCATATTACAATTGACATTCATTTACATCTAAAAATGATGGTATTTAATCAAACAATAAACTAGGCATTAATTATAAATTGAACATTTTCAAAATATGAACGAAATGCAACAAAACTGAAAAGATCATTTAGACAAAGCTGGCTATATAACAAAGATAAATGACTTAATGCACAGAGTGCATTTGTTTAATGTAATAAAGATACATGAAATGGATACTTTGCAAAGACCAACTGAACGTTTCTACGGAGAATGAAAGAGTGGTGAGGGTGGATAGACGAAGGCAAAATAGAATCAGATAAATGCAGTCGATCGACTTGTCTGAACAACGCATACTAACAAATTGTCTTCAAGTGACAGTTTCAATTTAGATAGACATTTAATGACTTACATGTCTACTAGTGTGCACACCAAGCAACTAATGCATAGTTTAACTCATACATCCAATTCCTCACGTAAACACTTACTTACAAATTTAGCAACTATTACGATCAGTAAGTCAAACATCCAGAAGTTGATATCCCACCGGGTCATACCTTGCATTTCGTTCCTCAGCGGGGGTCGATATAATAAGTACAAAGTAATATGCAGAAATCGATTCAATTGATTATACTCTCTCCATCAAAAATTGGAGAGTTTCGGAGCAAACAACCGAAGAGACGGCGGTTCGTATCCTGTCAACAGCTCATGTGGCTGTGGCTAAGATTCGTAATCTCATGTACCCCAGTAAACTGAACTTTTTTTTTATCGCCAGTATGGCAGTGACGTCGTCGTCCGCATATGCAGATACGGCTCTCCTGGGTCCCAGTTCGAGCGGAATACACCTCAACATCTCTAGCTTCTAAAGCATTGGATTAGGAGGTAAAACATACATTAAAGATGAGAGTGTGGATCCTCGATGGAGCGAACGTGTGATTCGAATCTGTGTCCCATAGCTGGCCATTTAGTCAACCACTAAGCATGCGCTGCTGTACATAGAAGCGATCTAACCTCTGAAAACGGGACCGACATCCATCGCACTTAGGATAACTGCCAGCTTGCGATGGTCGACCTCGTCAAAAACATTATATTGATCTAAATTAATCAAAACTTCACCAAAGCCAGATTTCTTTAGCAGTCTTTCCTACGATGTGTCGCATGATGTGGAGATTGTCCTAGATAGAACTGCCGGGAATAGTATAGGTTTGTGCGTTACTGACGACAAGTACCAACCTCTTTACACTTTCAACGAAATCCTTAACTCACACTTATAAGGCCTTTACTGATTTGTGATATCATCTTTGTCCGCAGCCTCACCACTCCCCGACTTACACAACAGACAACACGAAGGCAAGGGACAGCTCTGAATAAGTGTTTCTACCTCAATAGGCATCATTAGCACATCATTATCCTTCGTTAACTCCGGCCAGACATAGACTTAGTCATATAAAAAAAGATTTGAGAACATTTACGGCCAAGGGTAGTTTGCGTATATAAAGACACATATATAGGGCTATACCTCCAGCTATACCTCCGTATATAGGGCTATACCTCCAGCTTACAGCATTACGTTACTCAGAGTTTCAAGTCTTTAACCATGATCAATCCTCAAACAGGGCAGGTGGGTGGAACAGCTATCTCTCAAGCGGAGTTCAACGTATTGTTAACTTCCGGTTTGTCTTACGTACGAGATGGTTGTCTACGGACTTCCGATGTTTCGGATGTTTACGTTTAGTCTGGCTTCATAGCTTTATCGAAGTTGGAAAGAATTAATTTATTTTTGTGCCGGCACTCAGAAATTAACTCTGATCTTGTATTTAAGATGTCTGTTATTTTGGTGAGGTTGGAATATTTTTCATCATTGCATAGACCACGGAAATTTGTATAGGGAATGTAATTTTTTCTGAAGTGCAGTACAGACCGTAGACCACAGTCCCTTACGCAAGATAACCCTGAAATAAAAGAATACGTCGAACCAAGATGAAACACCGACCAAGAGAAGTACCCGGTCCATTAGCTTGACCCGTTTAAGGACAGGGACATGAAACACTGAGTAACGGTATTCTGTAACTATAACCCTATATATTAAATATTTACTCTACAAAGGTATTGAGTTCTCTTTTACTTTGTTCACTATATTACGTGTTCACTATATTACCGTTTACACAAACACACAGACAGCAGTATTGACGACATTCATGACAACCTCCGGCCACTTGGCTGGCATAATGGTTTCCATGCAGCATTGCTACACATTTACTGGTTGACAGTCGTCTCGGAGTAACAGGACGTTAGTTCACATTGCTGCATTGCTGTCGGTCCTTATACTTAGAGAAAATGACAACGAGTCACAAATCACAAATAACTCTCATTGTTCTGCCATAATTAGTTAATATTTATCAACCAGGGGGCGGTGGAGTGACACAAATGGAGTGACAGGGGCGGTGGAGTGACACAAATGGAGTGACAGGGGGCGGTGGAGTGACACAAATGGAGTGACAGGGGCGGTGGAGTGACACAAATGGCGGAATTTCCAATTGAATCAATTTATGTTTTGGTGTTCAAATCCCAGCTGCGTTGTATCTCATATTTATCCACCCGTGGTCGATAAAATACGTACCAGTAATAACCTGGATAAGCATTCAATCTACTACATCCCACCTTCCAGGTGTTATCAATTTATCTGTTTTCTTCCTCCTACTCCTACTCCTACTTCTCCTTTTCTTCATCTGCTTTCTCTCTTTCACTCATTTCTCTCTCAGCCTCCTACTCACACTCGAACTCTTTACTACTCCTACTCTCTTTCTGAATCACTCCATCTCTCATTCTCATGTTTCTCCTCCTCCACATCAAACAGGAAAACACCTACACTACTACCATCACCACTACCACCACACCACCATCACTACTACCACCACACCACCATCACCACTACCACCCTACCTCCATCACTACCATCACAACTAACGCTACAACCATTACCACCATACTCACCACCATCAAAAGCAACCCCACACCACCACCGCCACCACCAACACCACTACCACTGTTGCTACTACTACTACTACTACTACTACTACTACTACTACTACTACTACTACTACTACTACTACTACTACTAC
>JAOPJM010001463.1:33296153-33307954 GCA_027124095.1 Muusoctopus leioderma | reverse complement strand
TACATACATATGTGTATGTATGTGTGTGTGAGTCTAGGGGGGGGGGGTGCAAGGAAAGCTACTATTGTTTAACCCCAGATCAGCCATGATTGAGCAGACTTGTGATAAAAGGCATTGCAGTCATGACCACCCACTATTTTTTTTTCTTCGAATATTATATCTAGGACTATATTACCCAATGTGTTCTTCCTTTTTTTAAGACAGTAATGTGTGATTTGAAGGAGATTTGTCTACTACTTGTAGCAGGTTGAGCAACCGTATAGAAGCTCCCTTGGCTTGTAAGGAAAGCTTCTTGTTCAAAGTGGCACTGTTTGAGTCTTGGATTTGACTTAAAAGTATGAGAAGATCTAATCATTTGATACTTTTAGGTTTAATTAAACAGTAAACAATTGGAAAATGATCATGCTCAATCAGATCTAGGAATGTTTTCCACCTCTTCCATCCAGCTAGGATTCAATATATAGGCAACTTTTAAAGATTTTCAGTTCTACTAGCCAACTGATTTACCTTTGTAATTGTGTGCATATTTGTAAGCATATCTTATGCATATACATATATATGTGGGGTGCAGGCATGGCTGTCCAGTTAAGAAGTTTAGTTTGGAATTATGTGGTTTCAGGTTTGATTCCACTGTACAGCACCTTGGCCATCTGTCTTCTGCCATAGCCTTGGTCTTCTACCATAGCCTCTGGTCGAACAAAGCCATTGCTAGACGAAAATTGTCTGAAAGTCCGTCGGAGGGACTGTTCGTGTTTTTTGGTGGTAGACTTCATCCGTTGCCTTGTTTAGCACCACTACCTGGTCCTTAGGTGCCTTTAGCAGCAGAGTCCACTTTGTTTCAAGCATTCATGCCAGGTCTCTGGTTTGAGTATACCTCAGAGACCCTGAAAAAGATTATGGGTGCGGCTCTTCCTCCTCCTCCTCTGACTATGTCATATAAAAAGAAATATGAAATTGATGGAAACTATTATTTTGTATTTTTATTAAATTCTTCATTTAATTTGCTGATGTAGCACTATTTCCTTTATAGTTTTATTGTAATAGAAGATAGTGTTTATAATTTATATTCAGCCATTGTTTAGTTATTGCCTAGAAGTATCCTGCTTTATTTATATATCTTCAGTTCAGTTATTAGTTTTGCTATTTGTCTCTGCTTAATTTTAGTTTCCTGTCTAGTATCTGCCTTTTAATGTTTTAGTTAAGCATGGTTGTTGTTATTGTTGTTGCAACTATAATTATCGTTGTAGCTGTTGTGATTTTTGTTTTTATGTTCATCACACAAGTTGTACACTGGCATCATCACCAAGGCGGCACGCTTAATTGCTCATTTGTTAATCAGTCCACAATCTAAGAGATTATTATATCTTGTTTTTGTTATTCCAGTTATTTCAAACTTTTGTTGTTTTTCGTTTTTAAATATTTTTCTGTAGTTGTTAGAATATATTACATAAATTATTGTTATTTTTTAAAAGTTGTTAATGTATGAATTATGTTGTAGATATATATATTACACAGAGCTATTAATTTATAGTATAATTTGAAAAATATATCTCTTTTTTTTTACCTAAACTTAAGAAATGTTTGCAAATCAATAAGTTATTTTTTATTTGGTTTAGTTGTTCTAAAGCAAATGTCAGTATTATATCAGATATTTGTTCGATTTTAATTTGTCTTTTGTTTTCTTTGTTTAATATATTTCCCCCTTAGATTTTAATCATCAGATATAAAATTCTTTACAAGGCTGAATGAACTTAGGAACTTCAGTGTGTGTGTGTGTATGTTCATGCATGCTTAGATATGTTCACATATAGTCTCACATATAGTCTCAGATGTGGAAAAACTTTATCAAAGTAGATGTGCACAGAAATCTGCAGAGATTCTTAGAACTTCTTCAAAGATGCAACTGTTCCACTGTAGTGGGTAGAGATTCTTCAAACACATACATATATCAAATAGATCTGCTGGAAGTCTGTCTATAATTTTGAGAAAAAGATTTAAACTTAGGTGTTGGAAACTATATTTAGTACTTATATGAATTTGTCTGATTTTTTTTATTTTTTTTATTGAGACAGATGTTGCTATTTTCATTTTTCTTATCATAGATTTTGTATATATGTGTTAATGAGATGAGGTAGATTTTTATCTATTTAAAGAAAGTTCTTCATAGAAAAAACTCTCATAGTTCCTATTTCTTTTGATTTTCACACTCTTCCTTAGATTTCTCTCACTTGCAAATCAACTGTTTACGTGTAAAGAATTGAACTATGTAATAGAAGTGCTCTTAATCTGTATCTTTTGGTCTTATTTGTGAATTTAAGACAAAAAAACCTAAGATTTATGTGATTCTTAATTATGGTATTATTCCACAAGTCGAAGAATAAATGATTGAGAAATTTCAACTGCAAATTTTAGCCCTTTCGTTATTTTATTTCATTTATAACAGTTGTTTTAGCTGCAAGAACAACATTAGTTTTAACATTTATCATTGATTACATTTAAAATAGATCTCAATGCTTTCTGTAGAAGACTATAAGCAAATCATCACCTGCAGCACAGTATAATGGGTAACTTATCTCTCTGTATTGACATGTACATAGTGCAAGCCCAAACATGTTTTAGCAGATATATTGCATTGTCAAGGTGTTGGAATCTTGTTTCTTGGCTTTTTTATAATCCAGTTTGACAGTCATGAAACTGTCTCTAATGTGTCTGCAAGAACACATATATTGTTAACTGTTAATTATGTAGAAATAACAGCCAAATCTCACTTAGATCACACTCTTCAGTCTTAAAAATAAAAAGCAGGACACATTTGATAAGGTAATCCTGGATATAGAAAAAGATGGTATGGTCAAGGTTGGAACATCTTTGATCATAGGTCTGCATGGTTAGGGTTAACTTGAGGCTAAATAATAACAACAACTGATTTGTCTAAAGAGACTGTTACAGGAGACATTCAAAACTCTAGAACCTTCCATTTGGTCATTTCTCCTTAGTATCATAGATAAACATCAGACAATACTGTTTATATCTATCAAACTGTTTAATATCAACCACTTAATTATAAACTGAAACTGGCAAAGTGTTTGAAATGTTAAACTAATGAAAGATGTTACCTGTAATGTGTTTTACAAGCAACTTGAAAGAAATATTATCATGCAAAAATAGATATTTTTTAAAAATCTTCTTCTTGTTCTTCTGATTAGCATTATCAAATTTTGTGAGAGTAGTTTTCACATGACTATACCTGGATTATAATGAAAAATACACTATGTTGGCAGTACCTATTTGGAAATGCAAATTTCTATTGAATGGATTGGGCTATACATTTGAAATTAAATAGAGCATACTACTTTTAATTAAGTTACTGGCAATAAGAAAAGCTCTCGTCTGGGACGCCACTTGTGGAGACTCGTTCTCGCCGCCGATGCTGGCAGTCTCCGCGGCCGATCCCGGCATCGTGAGTCGCGCGGCCGAGACCAGAAAGACGACCAAATACGCCGGCCTGAATGACCGTTTCCACTTTGTTCCCGTCGCAGTCGAAACGTCGGGTATCATAGGCCCGGCCGCTGCGGCGCTGATATCCGACATCGGCCGACAGATCGCCAACTCGACAGGCGATATCAGAGAGGCCGCGTGGCTATTCGACTGAATCTCGCTGGCCATCGTACGTGGCAACGCATTTTCTCTGATCTCGGCCTCTCGTGCTTCACAAAAAAAAAAGAAAAATGGAAAAAAAAGGAGAAAAGTAGAAGGAAAATGAAAAAATAAAATAAGAAAAGTAAGCCCTAGGAGGTTCTTTGGAAATAATTTGAACCAACTAAAAGCAGTTCAGAAGTTTGTCTATTTTACAAACTTATAAAATTACATTGGGGAGATGTAATTCGTATTTTATGTTCGTTCTTTCTTCTTTATGAAACTCTAATCTGAGCTATGTAATCCAGCAAACTGTACATACATTTGCTGGCAGTTCATTATGCTATAATTAAGTTGATGGTTTCTATTCAGCCACTGCATCTGCATTTTGTCAATAAGAGCCAAGTCATTTAATTCTCAAATGACTCAGTTTAGATAATGTAGAATAGGAATAACTTCAGTTCTGTGGGTATATTGAACTAACTGTTAATAGGACAAGGACTCTACTAAGCTGATTAGCTCTAAATATAATACTTGAAGACAAATTCTTCAATGGGACTCTCTCTCTCTTCTCACCATTAAGGAGTCATAAAGTATGAATATATAAATATGGTAAATAATAAGGATTCAAAATCTATTATATTAGTGATCAAAGACCCAATTGTTTTGAAGTTAAAGTTATCAAGTGATGTCATATGTTAACATGCAACTTGATGAATAAATAAATAGTTATTGGCACCACTGTGTTGTATCCATGGTCAAGACATCAACTTCTTGTTGATTCTGTCAGTGTAAAGACTGGTTGATTGTGGTCAGTGTAAAGACTCTCCAAATAGATTGATGATTTGGTAACATCAGTAAGATATGTAGTTAAAAAAAAACACAAACAAAACAAGTAATCTAAAAGAAGTGTTTAGACCAGGGGTCCCCAAACTTTTTAACCCGTCGACCCCCCTCTAAAGAAAAGGGGGCAGAGGAAGTAAATGCAATCGACAAAAGATTACTGATTATTTATAATATTTAAGATGAAAAGTAAGAAGCAAGTCTACCCGCTTTCGACCCCCTTGTATTAATCGACCCCTAGAGAACTCTCATCGACCCCTGGGGGTCGATACCGAACACTTTGGGGACCCCTGGTTTAGATGTATGAAGAGGATGTAGAGTTTGAATAAAGAATTGCTGATAGGCAGTGATTACTCTAAACAATGTATTTATCTCACAAGTATGAGATCATGTTGGTTGTTAAGTGAGTATAGTAAGAAAATAAAACTGAAGAGGTGTATGTTGCTGTGCGTCTTCATTTTTTTCTATTTCCAATCTAATTCTTTCTGATACAGACCTTCACTACTGTATCAATTCTGGTGACCATCCTTACATAGGGGAAGTGTTGAGAGTATACTAATTATTCTACATATGTCTTAATTTCAAATGAATAAAGTAAAAGAAAAGAAAAAAAATTAAGGCTGACCTGAAAAGGTTGTAACTAAATTTAGAATAATGTGAAAGGTTTCCCAAGCAACTCTTTTATTGTGGTCAGTGTAAAGACTCCAAATAGATTGATGATGTTTGTAACTTAAAATTCCAGTGTAATTTTAAGGATCATAATAGGGCTATGTATTATAAAAGAAGAAATGTTTTGTGCTACTTTAACAAAAAATGTTTTTAGAAATTGATATTCTTTCCTGGCACTCTCGCATTCTTTCATTGAAATTACACTTAGGTGAAAACAGAGTTATTTGCACAATATTTGTAGTAGCTTGTAGCTGAGGCATTAGAAGGGGAGGTAGTGTGAAGAAAAGTCTCTGAGGTGTATTTAACTGATGTAATTTATGTGATGATATGTCAAATGTCTAAGATGAGTTGTTGTTAATTTTTTTTTTTTTACTATTAACCTCACCTTTAGAGATGAAATAAAAAAAAAATATTTACATCTATACTATATTTACATCTATACTATATTTACATCTATACTATATTTCAATCAGTTTGATCTCCAGACATCATCAGGTGTCTTATTTGTGGATGTGTACATAGTAGTAGATTAGATTGAGTAATAATGTTCTTATCGTCCCAGGCAACTGCAGCATGTACTAATTTAGAAATAAAGGCTCCTAGTTCAAATCTGGTCGGGGTACTATTTATACATTCAGGAATAAGTACACTAATGACGATTGGGGATCAAAACGATTGAAACATGGTGTAGCTGTAAATATTGAAAGGGCTTTTATCTCTAAAGCGGAGGTTAATAGGCCAAAAAATTGTAATTCCACAATCACTCATATACACACAATCACATACGGTAAATTACAGAAATACATATAATCACACATTCACTCACATGATCAATGTATTATCTGGTTTCAATATAGTAGTAAGCTGTCATTTGCAAAGTAAATACGACTGTCGCTATCGATTAATTGTCAGAAGAACTGCATCTTCACATGGTTTACAAGGGACAAAAGAAGTGATTAGTGTGTTTTTCTTGTTTAACTCCAAATCAGCTCTGGTCAAGTGACCACCTCATCTTTTTTTCAGACATAGAAGTATATATCTAAGACTACATTACCCAATGTGTACTTCCTTCTTTAAATGGTGGGGTGGGGGGGATTTAAGGGAGATTTGACTGCTCTTTATAGAAGGTCGAGAGTCTATATAGCAGCTACTTTGTTAGCTCAAGTATGCCTTGTTTCTTTCGGGTGGTCACCAAGCCACTGAGTATAAGTGACACTTACTGACATACTTTTCATAGAAGTGTTGGAAAATGATTATAAAGTATCATTTAGCATCTTCTTTTTAATTTAACACCCTTTCAGTAATTGTCAGTTGATTAATGAGCATGACATTGTTGTGGTGACATCCACTGCTGCACTTGACTGACACAGAGCTGTTGTGCACTCATTTCAGAAGCTATTATGAAGTTCATGTTTTTTCTCCAAGACCATCATTTCAATAAAGAATACTTACTGGTTTTGACAAGCCTGATCATTTTTCATTCTGTTTAGGGCATCTTACTGTTACCCACAACATTGAGTGGTTCTGATTGCTACTCTGCTAGATACTTGGGTTTGGGATGAGCAGAAAGAAAATACCCATACACTATCTCTCTGCCTTTCCCTTTCTCTCACACTCACGTACACATTTATATATGACCCTTTATATATACCTCTGTGTACGAGTGTTTCTTTTTCCTCTTTGTAAGAGTATTTGTATGTATATGTTTGATAGTTGAAAAATAAACCATACAGATTACATCAGTTAAAGATACTTGTCGCCTTCTACTGTAAATTCTTTCTTTACAACATTTCCCAATTGACTCAGGTATAAGCTATCAGAATAATAACACTTTACTATAAATATAATGAACAGCTTATATTTGACAGTTCTGTTGTATGTTTGAGGAAAGACATTAAAACACATAACTCACTTTGACTATTGATCCCATGAGTGATGTAGATTCAGTCAGTTGTTATTGCTTTTGGACACTTCTTGGTTAATTCTAATGAAGCCAATCAAAGATATGGTAGTGAGCTATACACTCATTATATTTAGTGTTTTAGTTATTATCTCAACATGTTACTGGGGAGGTGGGGAAGCAAAGGTAACCTTGGAATCTTTTGGGTATGGAATTGTAATCTACTAAATAACTAATCAATTATTTTAGACATTCATTCTGAAATTGTGTCTGTTGTGTTGGAATTTCTGAACTTATTTTGTTTAATTAGATCTGCTGTTGGGCATCTTAGAATATATTGTCACAGTAATTACAATACAGAAGTGACAAAGTTATTTGAAGTCAGACTTAACAACTTTAGTAACTTTACAAAGTATAAAAAAGTTCACAAAGTCTAATAAGGTAGCATGTAGTGTAGAGTAGTAGAAGAACACTCACGTTTTGGAGAGGTCATCCAATGAAGGGATCTGATTACATTTTGTGAGCATTTTATACTTATTATTTGCTGACACAGACCATCACTAATTTCCTCGGCATTTACTGTTTCACTTTGACTTACAAAGTATTGTTTCTTTTATGAGTTATGTGATATAGCATATAGTTGAGCTCATGTCAATATTGAAACCTATATTAATAAAATTTTATAGATCTTTTATCAAAATATTATTTCATTTAGCCCTATATTGTATTTTCTTCATACATAATTGCTGCATGCGCGTGGATGCACACACACACACACACAAACACACACACCACACAAACACACACACCACACACACACACACACACACAAACACACACACCACAAACACACACACCACACTCACAGAATTCCCACTTACATTTTTTAGAGTTAAAATTCTTATTCCTTCTCATTGACTGACACCCCTCTTCTCATTACATTCCAATTACGTTTCTTTTATTTAATATTGAAATAAGAGCACCTACATCATGCATGTTATGTTTACAACTGATTCAATAGAAAAATTCCATTTAGATGTTGCTAGTATCATTTTTTTCTTCTTCTGCAATTAGAGATGATTAGAGTTTTCTGTGTTTTAGATGAACCGTATATGATTTGACTGACATTTGCTTTTAACTACCATTTTAATTCTAACATTCAACCTATACTGTAAATATTAACAGTTGTTACTGTGTGTAAAGATATAAAGTATTGTAAAACAAAACTTAATAGTTACTCTTGAATGTGTTTTCACATTTTCTCACAATTATTGAGGTAGAGACAGAAACTTAATTAGCTAAGAAAAGTATTTCTACTTAGTTTTTGAGTATTTTTAAATGCTTCTGTTTATAAACAACAATTTTCTACGAGCTAGATACATAGCTTCTTAAAGTATACTTTGACTATTAATGTAATGAATTAAAAATATAGTTGTCATTTTTCAGTGTTCATATAAAGCTGAAAGTTTATGAATTTTTGAGTGGAAATTCTTAGCATAGATTTTTGACTTTTTTTTTTATCATCTTAAAAAAGAAGAAAAAAAGTGTGTTACTTTTGCTTTATGCATTGGTAGCCATATTCAGTTCTATATACTGATATCAGATTATACAAATGGGGAATAAATACTCTTGTCTGTTTCTCAATTTATTTCAGTCTGCTCTTAGTATCAGTAAGGTATTGTCTACCACCTGTAAGACACATTTGAATTAGCAGACTCATTACATCATATGTACATTATAAATAAAATATGATAATACTATTTCCTGTCTGAACTAACTATGCAGCACTGTTGATTTCTTGGATGAGAAACAAAGACAGTTTTTTTAGAGGAAGCATATATTTTTTAAAAACTTTTTTCATGACTTAATCAAAGAAGGAAGGGCAGCTCCGATGACCTTTCTCAGGGCCTCCAAGACTGGTTGGAGGAAGGAAGAAAGTTATTCTCAGACTGGAGACCTGACCCAAATGCTTGCAACAGATGAGGATGCCACTAAAGGCATCCTTGGGCAGGTGGTGATGTTAAACCTGGCAACAGATTAAATCTACCACCCAAATTGATTGAATCAATCTCTATTATTAGTATTTATTTCATCAAAGCTGAAGGTGTGTATGGCAAAGTTGACCCTGGGTTGGATTTGAACTCATGCCATGAGGTCATATCAAATCTTCTCATTCACTGCCCTCAATAATGCCTCAGTAATATTTTTCCATGGGTAGATATCATGAATGTATACTCATTTGTATTTAATTTAAAGCACATGGCTTTATTGCTGTTAACAGTAGACTATAATAATTAATCTTTTGAAACAACCAGTCATTACTAGGAAATTGTACTCTTAACGAAGAGAAGATTGTTAAAACCAGTAATGAAATCTAATCATTGGATGTGGTTTTGGTTTACTTTTGCTTTCTCATATTAAATCCTATACAACTTAGATTAGATAATTTATCAAGATGTTATATATATATATATATATATATATGTATAAAAGAAAAAGTGAAAACATTGAAAATGTTGCTTTTTCAGTTTCCATTAACTCTGCATTGGTATAAATGTTGCAACTTAAATCAGTATTTTTGCTCCTTTGTGTGTTTAAATACATGCCCACACACATACATACACATGTATATACTTGTTAAGACAATTTGTAAATAGATTTATATACTATTGAAATCCATAAGACTGTTATTTTATCCTTTCTTACAGTGTTTAGTCTTAGGTAATTTGACTACTGTCATCACTTACCTTTGTCACCATTGTCTAATTGTGTATTTCTTCCCACTTGCCTCATCATCGCCTGCTCTTTTATTAATGCTGCTTTTACCGGGACTTCGCTGTACAGTGGACTTAGCCAAGCTGCGGCTTAAAGACAGTGCTAACGTGGATAGTTCCGCAAATGGCGATCAACTGATCTCACCTGACAATGAGGAGTACCATGTTGTGCAGGGGCGTATGATGAGGGGATTCTGCTGTGCTAGTTTCCCACTTGCGAAAGGTTTAGCACGAACTATCAAACGGTTATGAAAACCGGAGCACCTCACAGGTTAACTCACATCTTTTCTCAAACCTTAATAGTTGTAACACTTAAAGCCACCAACTTGATATCACCCTTCCCAGCTTAACATCTATTCCGAAATGGAAATTAATTGAATGAACACACTATGGCTGTAGATTATTTTTCTTTTTTTCTAACAACCAAGGCAGGCTGGTGCCCAAAACTAATAAATAAAGTTGTTGGTAGACATTAAGGAAAGCTTCAAAGAAAAAAGCAATTTGCCTTTAAGAAAAAAAAACGAAAAAAGAAAAAGTCATTGTAAAAAAAAAAACCAAAAACATTTTGTAGTTTGTTATTATTTTTCTTGTTTTTTTTATCAATGTTATTTTTTATGTTATTTTTTTTTATTTTTCATCTATATTTTTTTAAATTGTACATAAAACTTTTCATACACATATCTGTATGCATACATACACACATACACATGCACTGTGTTTATATGTTCTATCTCTAATATTTGTATTTTCCTAACAGATTTAATAGTATTTTGTTTTCATGAATACTAAAAATAGGTTAGTTAAAAGTGAAGCTGACTTGGGGTAGGATAAGGAGCCTTTACAATAAAGACATATGTTTATTGTCACAGCTATTTGTTACCTGTAAATAGCTGCCAACTCATTATCCTGTCTCTGATATTGGCTATATCTTGTCCCTTGATAGAAGCCAAGAATTGTTATCAGTTTGCTGTAAACCAAATAAAGCTACTTATTTTCTCTTATTTTTTTTCCGTGCCAGAAAACTATATATACATATGTTAATTTTTTTTAAATCTATTTCTTACATTATCATAACATCTAATTGAATTGTAGTATAGCTGAATTATAATCCTGTAAAGAAATCAGACCTGTCAATTCTATCAGATTTCTAGCAATAGAACCTTAATATATTTGATATACATCAGTTTTTACTTAAAACTCGACTTTCTTGTTCAGTCACCTGTTCTCATTACTGATCTATTAAGTTATCCACTTTATTTGTTAATATATATATATATATATATATATATATATATGAAAACTCACCACCATCAAGCTCAATACCAACATCTTCATCATCTTCAGTTTCATATGATACTACCTCTCATATCATCTCATTTACCACAACATTCATGGTTTAAGTAGCAGAAATACCATGATTTAATAATATAAAGTTCATTGATTATTTATAAGGTTGCATGATAAAATATAGAGTTTTTTTTTTATCAAATTAATATATGTCTGCTCCTTACGTACCTAATTTACTCCCTGATCTTTTAATCAATTTTTGGAATGAGCGTATATTTTTTTATTCACTTGAATTTCATGTCATTTGCTATGATAAGTATGGTGGGTAAAAGACAAGAGAACTTCTTTTTATTGAGAATGTGTGTTTCTGTTCAGTTGTCAATAGATAATGATAATCATCATCATCATCATTTTACGTCCGTTTTCCATGCTGGCATGAAATCCTTATCTCGTTATACATGTGTATAAAAGAAAATATTCCACTCATGACACAACTCAGCTTATGCATAATACAACACAACATACACTCATCACATTTATTCATTATAATCTTCATGTAAGCAAATATCCATTTTCATTCTTATGTTTAACTCTTAACATCCTGTTATAAATTTGCTATGTCCTGTAATGATTTAGCAGAAAATGCTTAAAAACAGGGTTTTTGCAGCTTATTTGTTATGAAATTTATAGGT
>JAOPJM010001463.1:33228673-33240502 GCA_027124095.1 Muusoctopus leioderma | reverse complement strand
ATACATATACATGCATATATAAATATATATACACATGCCATGCTTGTGCCTATGTATAAATTCATATATATATATGTGTGTGTGTGTGTGTGTTTGTGTATGTGTGTGTGTGTGTGTGTGTGTGAGCACGTGTTTGTCTCTCTGTCTTTATGTGCTTGTTTGTTTATGTCCTGTTACCTAGCTGTTCGGCAAGCAGAGATCGATAGAATAAGTACCAGGCTTACAAATAAGTACTGGGCTCCACTCGATCGTCTAAGCCCTTCAAGGCGGTCTTCCATCATGGCTGCAGTCTAATGAAAAGAGTAAAAGAATATATATCGTTGGTACGAGAAACACTGTCTCACGATATTTTGTCTTAGGTAGCCTTTCAGCACTCAATAATAAATACGAGTACATAAATGGAATATCAGAGCGGCAATATACAACTCAGTTTGAAAAGTGAAGACAGATTAAAAATGCAGGGAAAAAGAACCCACCTCACCAAATAAATAAAGGCCTAACAAATTTCCTGGAACGTCGGTTTCTGTGACTCCCTTAATTTTAGAATATTTATATGTATTCTGAAATATTTTTCTGGACGATGATTCATCAGCAGGTTTTATTTATTTTTTCTTCTTGAGAATCGTACTCATTTCTCCAGCCGTTGGGAAGACAGCTATACAACTGGCTAGCTAGGCCAGTGGACTGCTATGTCACGTGGTGGTTAACGTTTGTAGCACTCCGAACGAAGTGAATTTCATTTCGGCTATTTATAGTACAATTCTTTAAGGGTAGATAACCTCTTAAAGCTCAACTGGAATTAGAAAATTACTTAATTACAGGATTGCATATTTATAGGAATTTATACATATGTTGGTGGCACGAGAAACACTGTCCAGGATATGTTTTTTGAGGTAGCCTTTCAACGCTCAATAATAATAAACAGTACATTAATGGAACACTAGAGTGGCAATATACAATTCAATTTGAGATGTTAAGACACAGATTAAGAATGTGGGGAAATAGAAGCCACACCACAAAATACATGAAATAAAGGCCTATATATGAAATGCATGGTTCGATTCCTGTAGGCAGTTCTGGAAACATTTTCTTCTTCTTCGGTTTGTGTTTGTAAAGTGTCTAATTTAATTAAAATGTTTACACCCCCCCCTCACACACACACACACTTGCTATTCAAGAATCAGATGCACTTAAGCAATTGTTGTCTCCAGCTTGGAGTTAATTTTCGTTAAGTCTAATATATATTCTGTATACTGTTCTGTATATTATTCCTTGGATTTATCATACTTATCCATGCTCCTGGTCCCCATGAGTTATTTCTCTTGACTCCTTTTATGTTGAATTATGCAAATTACGTCGACCAGTGTCGATTGTACTCCCTCCTCTGAAATTGTTGGCTTGCTGTTAACATAAGAAATAATTATGTTAAAAACAATTGTACTGAGAGGGTAATATTTTTTCTGTAAATGGGAAAAAGTGGTATTCAAATAGAGTGTAAGTATCCGAATCCTAATCTAAGATCATTTGGGTATGACATTTTCTACTCAGTGGCATTACTGCTGATAAATATCATCACGACCATAGCTATATATAGTTAAAGTTTTCCTTTGTCACAATATAGACATAATTGAAACAGTTCAAACTTTCTAGAGAACTTAATATTCGTTATGGTGTTGGGAATTACCAGTATCAATAGTCATATTCACAGCAATCCACTTTTCATGATCCGGTTAAAGTCAATTTCACTAATAATATTAAGAAAGATATGCTCGTAACATTTCCGGTTTCTCATCCCTAAAGTATAAGGCTGTTGTACCTCGTAAGCGAAGCCCATATTAATCAACATATGAGTAGTAAAGTTCGTTGGCACTAAGAAAAAGTATCTGATTAAAGGCATTATACGTCTTCCCTTCAAATCCCACCACTACCGGTTGTTCGTCTTAGCACGCCATACTAAAGGTATTTCAGAATCTAAGTTCCTCCTACTTCTTCGGAGTTCAAATCCCACCGGAGTTAACCATATATTTCAACCCTACAAGATCGATAGATACCATTAATATAATGTGATTTATACCCATCTTAGTAACTACTGACTTGTGCCTACGCAAGAAATCAATACTGGTCGGAGTTATTAATATATAGAAAAGTATTATGTTGAACTGTAAAAATAATAAACTAATGCGACATAAAGAAATTATACATTTTTAAAGCACTAGGAGAACACATAAAGATATATATATATATATATATATATATTGAAAACAAAACATTCAACAAGAGAATAATATGTTGAATAAACAATTAGATTGTGGAACCGACGAAATTTCCAATTCAAACAGCAGAATTTTCCGATTTTGTTTGATAGAGTCGATTTCATCGATTATATCAACTGTTCTTTTGTAAAGAGAACTGTTTTAATGAAAGAAAGATAAGATTAAAAACTATTGTATTTTAGAAGTTCATCACTTGATTATTCTAACCAGCATGCAATGTAGCTTATTAAACAAAGATGTACATCACTCAGAATACAACATAAACAATCCGTTGATTATTAGACGTAAATATCTGTCGGAGTCTTTATTGTTTTGTAATGAAATCTATTTTTCTCGTTTCAGATACAGACGGACACACGCATATTTATATATATATATGTGTGTGTGTGTGCGCGCGCGTGCGCGTGTGTGTATGCATGTGTGTATGTATGTATGTATGTATGTATGTATGTATGTATGTATGTATGTATGAAAAAGACCAAGGAGTTGGATCAAGGCGTTCAGCACCCCTCTGCCATTACCATCATCAACTGGAGGTAGTCCACGAATTCACATACCTTAGTTCTGCCATCACGAACAACTACTCTCTGGAGTCTGTGATGAACAGATGTATCGGAAGAGCATCCTCAACACTAGCCAGGTTGACAAAGAGAGTTTGGGAGAATAGCAAGCTGACGACTCTCACCAAGTCTAGACAGCCTGCATCCTCAGCACACTTCTTTACGACAGAAAGACTTGGAGCCTTTACTCCAGACAAGAGCGGCGTCGAAATACCTTCTATCTTCGCAGCCTAAGACCCATTCTGAATATCAAATGGATTGATAGAGTCACCAACAATAAGGCACTGACTCGTGGCCACACACCCCGCATCCTCTTCCTGCTCCAGCAATGATTTCTCCGGCGGTTGGGTCACATACACCGCTTGCCAGACGGGAGATTCCCAAAAGACTTGCTATACGTACAGCTGACCTCCGGCAAGACAGTACAAGGAGGACTCTATCTTCATTTCAAGATGTCTGCAAAGGAGACATGCAGTCACTGAACATAAACGTCGAAAGGCGGGAGGACATTGCAAGTGATCGCTCCCATTGGAGGCTAGAACTAGGCAACAATTTTAAAAGACGAGAGGGGAAGCAGAGACGTACTGCTGAAGAAAAGTGCCCTCAACGAAAGCACAACATCAGAACAATACTGGTAGAAGCTGCCAGTCGTGACAGCCGGGGCTGTCACTCCCGGGTGGGCCTTTACAAACACAGTAGATGCTGGTGTACCAACAAGACCAAAGCAAGACTTTTCAGATGCAGATCCATGGTCTCGAGAGTCTAACGGATGTCGATGATGAAGATGTATGTATGTATGTATGTATGTTTGTATGTGTGTGTGTGTGCGTGTGCGTGCATGCGTGTGTATGTATGTGTGTGTGCTGGGGACGTATATGTATCTTCCGATCACAAACCTATGAAAGTATGGAGCATATTCTATAGGATTCTAATCTCTGAGTACGCCATATAGCATTTGACGAGCTCATAAAATATTCTGAACGTGAAGAGTCCGTAAATTAACACATTCTATACGGTATGCCTTGCTGTATCTCTTCCGGCTCTATGTATTCTGAGTTCAAATCCCGCCTTCTTTTACCGGAAAAAAAGCGGTGACACTTCTGCCAGGAGTTGCGACCGAGAGATAGTATCAGCAATGGGAATGAGCAATTGAAACATTGTTTCCTTAGTTTGATTTGAAGGATCGGTGATTTTCTGATCGATGATGATGATCACAACATCATCATCATCATCACATATCCATAACCCTCCACTCACAGGCGTTATTCATATGCAACGCCGACACCTCGAGCTCTTTCATTGCTTCTAAGAATAGTGACCTCGAAAGAATCCTTTAATGAAGATATGATAGCTTACTATCAACACAATGAAGACATTATCAGTACACAAATGAAGGAAACAGTCTTCTACCATATCTTCTATCTACACGAGTAACACATAACTAAAGGCATCAAATATGAAACTTTAGAATGTCTGAGGATATCTCATGGATGGTGACTTCACTACATTTGGAAATGTAGGCATCTTCAGGGTCAGAAAATACTTCAGCTCTTATCAGTGTCTGTCCATCTTCTATATTGAAGTACTTCTTACATATCTGGGTCAGTGCTACTGGTACACACACCATTATCCACACCATATCCGTATACAGGCCATTCTGATGATTGACAAAGACCCACATACCAACACGCTACAGCCAATATCCGATAGATGCGCTGCTTACATTACGTTTTGTATCCAACAGATGTCAATCTACAGATGTTCAAACAAAACACCACCCACATCAGTCTTACTAGTCTTGAAGGGGTTGCAAAGATCACAATAACTGTCCCTTCTCGTTTGATTAAGTAATATAAAATAATCCGTCCTCTTCTCAGCTACCTAAATTGATGCTCAGCTAAATGAAAAATAATAACGTAATGGAAAACTCACTGTTTAACCATAAAGAATCTGTGATTATGTAAATCAGCTACTGCAAATGTATTTGTATATCACCTGGCCCTTAATGGATCATGTTAAGTTTCTCGGGTCAGACTCAACCTAAATGTATAGGTTAAAAGTGACGGGGTTGAAAGAAAAGAAAATTAGACGCTGAGTAGCTGTTCTTAAAATGATATATCGAAACCGCAAACGTCTTCAGCACTTTTGAATTGTCACTTAAGTTCGATACTTTCCTTCATGGAACATATAGCCAAATGTAGGTACCTACTCTTCATATATTAGGAAATGGTTAAGTGCACACTTTAGATGTGGAAGTGCTGAAATACAAAAAAACCACATCTAAAATTTTATGGTTGAAAATTATGTGCATTGATCTTCATAAGGCTGCCTTTTTTACAGCTGTTCAAATTGTAGTTGCCTTGTATGAAGTATAGGGCGGGATAATCATTTATCACCTGGTTTATTGTCAACTCATGAACCTTGGGGTACTTTCTATTAAGTAGTAATCATTAGGAATACTTCAATACATATGTATTATATTTCTAATATTAAATAAAATGCACAACACGCAAATTGTGCTCTTATTCCAAGACATATATTGGTCTTATTCCAAGATAAATATATCTCATATTGGTTTTTCAGTGTCTATTGAAAATATTTTGATATCGAATTTAGCACATGTTAGTAACAGGTTTCAATATAATATTGATAGGTATAAATAATAGAAAATATTTGATAAGTACGTAAAATGCTAATTAGCAGAAGTGTTTTATTATAAAAGCATTGAGATATAGAAAGTAAATGTGTTGGTTAAGCTCAAAATTGTTTTGTAATATATATGAAATATATATAAGAATAGATTTTGAAGCATTTTGGAGTAAATGATTCTTGAAACAATATAGTTTAAAAATATGAATTAAAAATACGAAATTTAAATGAAATGAAACCGAGAATTACATTCTAGAGTCTTACGAGAATATTCGGGCATAATGAGATACCCAATTACACACCAAGTTTCATTGAGTTTCACATACCTGCGTCGTGATGTCCCTGATGTAATCTACTTTAATTTAATTGGACAGGTGATTTTAGTATCTCTTCTATAGTACATCAATAAACAGATGACAAAATGCGAATTAATTCGGTCTATTTCAGTTGAGATATAGACTACTTAGACCACTTAGACTATTTATACACTTGGTAATTGCGATGCTCTAGCGTTAGACTGAAATAATGAAAGAAACTATGAATAAGAAATGTAAATATTAATGGAAAATGTCTGACACACAAGGTGAAATACGAAAGGAAGGAAAGACATTTCAGATTTGTAAAGCGAAACTTTAATGTTGCAGCAAGAAGACAGCGTATTGTCGAATGCTTGTTCAATGCATTATAATATCATCTTTCATGTTAGTTTCTTATAAAATCGCTTTCTTGTCCCTGTTATTTAAAGTCTATATCTAAATCGAAATGTGTATCGGCAATATAAAATCCATTTAAAGCTACTAATGTCAAAGTTTTAGTGTAAAGTCTAGAATTATAATACTTTGCAGTTTGATATTGATTTGTTTCAAGTCGCAAGGTCGATAGAAGAGGAATGTAGTCAATTGAATGTAAACCAATATATTACTGTTCATTATTTCGTCGTTCCAAGCGAAATAAAATAAAATGTACCAGGCGAATTTGAACTGATGTACTGACATTGATACCGTAGAGTATCCAGAATACATCTCAGCAGACTCAACATCCTCTACCAATTCTATCTAAACATATTATATATTAATTTTATTTTGTACTGCCACATGGTAATATACACGTTTATGTCAACCTCAGTATATTTTTGTTCTTATTTTATCGATTCAGAAGGTACGAAAGGCAAAGTTGATCTGAGGTTGTTTCAAATCACAGCGTAGAGGGGAAAAGAAGCAACAGTTCAATGTTGCTGTTTAACGGTAATGATGTCTCAGTTATTCTTAGATGAAGATACTGAACATTAATCTTTGCTTTTGAATGAAATTTAACTTAAGTAGTCAATATGCAATTACTTGTTGCTATTAATAATAATTAAACTGGCGTTTGTTTTCTTGTTAATTAGTTATAGTATGTATAGTTAACCAAAATACTGGCTATCTATTAAGAAACACTACCCTGCAATATCCCCACCAAAGGGAAAATATAGGAAGATGTTCATAAATACATATGTTTAGATGTATTCGCAAAGTAAGATCACAGCGGAAGGCATAAATACGATATTATTATTATTATCTAATTTGTGGATAACTTATCTACGTTATAACCCAATCATACTTCTGCACCAGATATATAGTTACATAGTTCAATATGACTTGGAATATCTGCAGTTGTGGAATATCCCCGGATTTCCTTGAAGCCAATGCTTGACTGTAGTTTCCTTTCGTTCTTTCCATGAAAGTATTAATGATGAAATTGTTATTTTAATAGAAAACTCGCCTGTCACACATAATCTAGAGCCATCATCCAACTCATTGACGAAACTGTCGCGTGATCCATTTACCTTTTCTTTATTATATATTTTAAGGTTATAATATTTAGTAGTCGAGCATAAGTACATTTCTTCGGCTTTTTCGCGCTTTTTAATTATCATTAGACAGTTAAATAAAGTAAGTGTTCTCAACGAGTCTGTACACCGATGATGTTTTTGGTATCTGGTTCCACTTGCCATGGCGTCAATATCTGATTTACGTTCATTAATTTGTTTTGGTGAATTCAACAGTCTACCTAATGACTCAAATATATTGCTTATATATTTGTTGGCACTACATAGATTATTCTAGTGAATATTAGAGATACATTTAATCCCAAATTCGATAAAGATATCATTTAATATTGGAAAAGCTAATTAAAAAAGAATATATCGGTAAACAATTAACAAATAACATCTAAAATGTTTGATCTTATTCTCTACATGTTATTTGGAAATTAAACAATATTAACCTCTATGAACTTCAAATGAAACCTTTGTTATGTTTGATTCTAATTAATACTAAGGAAGCATCAAAGAAACCAATTAGAACGAAACTCATAAAACGACAACATATTGAAATTTATGGCACAGATTAATAGAGAAGTTAAAACAATGTTGTTTTAACATTTGTCATCAGGGAGAAACGAAGAAAGCATGCACACATTAATTTCCCTTCTCTGGATTTCATAAACTGAAACATTAAAATAATTCAAAAGAAAAACATAATAAATTGTATTTATTAATTTTTTAAATCGCCTTAATGTTATTTATTTAGGCTGGAATACAACTGGACTCGTAAACAACTTGTAAAACATTTTAGCAATTTAGAATTTAAGTGTAATTGGCATTAAACATGAAGGTTTACGAAATACCCATTAGGCTTCGTCTATGGATCGTAGTGAATAAGGTATGAAGTTAAGAAAACTAAAAAAACAGTTTCACTAATTTAATGTATTAACACTAATTGTATTTTCTTTAATACAAGTTTATATCTAGCATAGTGGATGAAATATTAACTAAAAACATATATTTTGAAATATTTAGTATGTTGCATCCTCAATGCTTACACATGGTGTCTTTAATTTATATGTACATTTGTGTCTAAGAGAAGGAACAGAGATGACTGCTTGGATTCCACTATGTTAACAGTCCCAATTTTATCGACCTCGGGAGAAAATCCATCGCAAAGGAATGTTAGTACAACATTGTTTGTTTTCCAGCTACACAGTCTAAATAATCTAAAACTGTACTTATCCACACTCTTCTCTTTTGGTAATATGCCTACGAAACACAGTAGATTGTTTAACGAAGTCACACAATCAGCAAAAAATATAGGTTATTTTAGTTTTAGGGTAGCGATTCTAAAGTCCATTAAGACAATGAACCAAATATCTGAGCGACTATGTGATGATTACTTTGTATATGGCTTTCAAAAGATGAGTGATCTTTATGGAATTCATTGTGGTTCTCTATCCAAGACATGTGAGAGCAGCACGTCCTGCTGAAACGAGAAATGTTTCAAGTACCATATCTTACAAATTACATTTTAACCTGGAAATGAAGCCCAGTCTCTAAAGGTCTAGTTGTCTTGAAGAGTGAAAAATCTTTGAATTTACATTCGAAAATCATACATAGAGAACAAAAATGTGCAGTGAGCATGATAGTTTTAATTGTAGATTGCTTATGAACAGGCTGCTGAGAAAGCGGTTCATATTTCTGTAACAGAAATATTATTAATAAAATAAAATAAAAATTGTTTAGACATTTATCATGTCATATGTTAGTAACTTATCGGAAAAAAACATTTCCGAATATATTCCAACTTTTTCTATATCTAGGACTACATTGGTCAATGTGTTCTTCGTTTATAAGGCACGAGGGTATACCTTGATTGATATTTGGCTGCTATTCCTAGCAGGTTGAGAGACTACGTAGAGACTCTTGAGTTATTAATAATGGTGTTTACGGTATTCAGAGCGGGTCTTGTAGATAAGGAAACCAACGCTAAGAGTGACACAATGCCAGTAAAGCTTTGTAAAAAAAGGGTGAAAAGGACAGAAAAGAATTAGTAGAAGTGGATTAAGAAATAAAAGAAAGAAAAGAAGAGAAAATGTAGGTAATGGTAATGGACAAGTTCAAAAACAATGACACTGTTTCATAGACTGAAATATTTGATTCACTGTTCATTTGAAAGGCTGTTAAATAATATTACTACACTTAGATATTAAATCTATATTCCTGTATTAAACATTCATTGTGGATTCCTCATATTTACAGAATTCATATTTTACGAGTTCAATAAAGTGAGCCAGACTTTTTCCAGTTTCAAATGATCATTACCAATAAGGTTTCAAGGAAGCTATAGTTCCTACTCAACGTGGAAACTAGGGCATACATCCTTGTTTTTCTTAAACTAAAAATATGTTCGCTTGAATTGCCGAAGTGTATCTGTTGTATGTATATATATACATGTTTCAATGCATTTGTGTGTGTATATAAGTGAGTTTTATAGACATATATATATATACTTACACATAATTATGTGCGAGGGAGCATATTGACTGTTTAAAACATAGAAATACTCTTCAAACATAAATATCATTATGTAGAAATATACGGATCATAACCACAAATTCTTTGAGGGAGCCAAAAGTGATACATTTTTATTTGATTAACGAGACTACTGGCCTTGCATCAAATAAAAGAACAAGCACCAGATTGACTGGATGATGTTATCGTATAGCTAAAAGTAAATAAACCATATTGTAGTCTCACTCTGACAAAAGTTGACTAGAAAAGTAATATTGAACTTGATGCTTCATTCTTATCGAATAGTTCATGTTTATAATATATAAACATATCTGCTGCAGTTGATGGATTTCGTGCTCAAAACATTTAGAGTTATATACCCAAAAATATGTTTATGCGTTCAAAGATATTTAATAATCATGCTACACGCCGTTCCATTTTACACACACAAATATGCACAAACATACTAAGACACACACACACACACACACACACACGCGCGCGCGCGCACAAACATACTAAGACACACACACACACACACACACACACACACACACATATAAATATATATATATTTGTGTTAACAGCTTGACACATAATTACATTAAATAAAGTTTCACAGACGCAAAAAGCAATATCTGATCGTGCAGACGCTTAGTACTAATAGATGAGGTGGTTGTGGCTTCTAAATAAAGTCATTAAATGATGAGTGATGCTCGTTCTCATTGGCCAGTTCGGATCACATTGTGGAATCGGTATATTGGTGGCTGGCCACAGCTCTTGAATGGCTGTGAAATCAAAGATTTCATTTAAGTTTATGCAATGGTATTAACAGCTTCTGGCTTAAAATTAGCCAACAAAGAGCTCCATTTTGGTGGAAGTAAAACGAGAGTTAAGCTTTCTTGTTAATGGATACAGGGGGCTGTTGAAATATGCACAGTTTCTCGTAAGGTCAAAGATGAAAGTTGCGTGATCCGAATGAGTAAGGACGGGCCTTGTCGAGAATGTTCCAGGTTATACTGGATGAGTATTTACTTGGTTTCAGGCCGAATGGTTAGGACGTTCGCTTCGCAATCATGAGGTCCCGGGTTCGATCCCACTGCGTGGCATCTTGGCCAAATGTCTTTACCATAGCATAGAGTCGACCCATGCCTTGTGAGGCGGAAACTGTGTAGAAGCCCGTCGAATAGATTGTACCTGTAATTCAAACGTTCCAGGCTTGTCACACCATGTCACGCTGATTCGGCTTGTGGATTACGTTAGGGCTAGACGTGTCTGTGGAATACTCAGCCACCTACACGTTAATTCAATGAGTTGGTAGTTCACTTGATCGTGCAGCTGAACACTCATAGTCTGGAATTCAGACGGAGATCCATTATTAGATAAAACAGGATATGTAGGTAAAATATTCCCTGTCCCTGAACCTGAAGGAGTTCATATGCTGAGTAAACCTTCCCTTGAAGTCATTGGCAGTAAGTTCCATTTACATCCTCTGCATACCATCAGGTGGGGTAAGCGTCGTCTTATATACTACTGAAACAGAAAGCCAAAATCTCTTCAGTGCCCTGGTCGTTTGATTTTGGAGTTTGTAGGCGGAGGCCGAGACTGACGACTGCAAGGGGTGGATGGGTGGGTGATATTACGCCGTTGTAGTTTGCAATGTTGGAATTGAGGGAAAAAAAGTGGAAAAGAAATCTGAACTGCTATCATTTTCCTGCTAACAATATGTTTTAAAATAAACCTGTAAGTAAATACAGATATGAAACATACATATACAACATTCTATGAGACTCAGTGCGAGTGCCTATTGAGTACGTTCTGTGTAACACGATCTTTACACCATATATACATGAGCACGCAGATACACATATATCGATATATATGGATATATGTATACATTTATTGGGAATGAGTTAGTGATTAACTCCATTGTTATTCGGAATTTCACAGATGTCCGTTATATGTGTGTGATCCAATATACAGATATATATATATATATATATATATATTTATATTTATATTT
>JAOPJM010001463.1:33158615-33169078 GCA_027124095.1 Muusoctopus leioderma | reverse complement strand
CAATAAAACATCATTCAACATTCTAGCAGCCTTCATCAATTATTAACACCTTATCGTTAAAACCATTTAACGGAACCCTAACAATAATTCCTACAAGACCTATGGTGAAAGGTATTTCAACCATGACAATCCAGTCTTTTTGTATATCCGAGACTACATTGTCCCATGTGCTCTTTATTTAAGACGGTAGGGTGTGGTTTGATACAGATTTGGCTGCTATTTCTAGCGTAGAGGCTTCCTCGTTAGCTGAATACTCTGTTTATATGGCTGATGTTCAAGAACGTAGCTGTTAGTTTTCGACTCAGTTTGTCGAAAACTAACAGTCAAAACCACTGACGAGACATACACACAACCCACTTTCTCTTTCTTTATTTCCTCTGTCTATCACGGTAGATTTTGTAGCGATGTAAGGAATCCTTTATTAAAGTAAAGGAGTTGGTAAAACAAAAACAAAAAAGAACCAGAAAGCTAGAAGGTATCCTTCCGAGACTCTATTTCGATAGCTTATACGTTTTTCCTTGTTGGGTCGATTTTGTCTCCTATCGATCATCGCTGTAATCAATTAAATAAATACGATCAGATCAAAAAAATAAATATTAATCGGTTGTGTACATTTTAACATAGGTTGTATTTCAAAGAAATAAATCAATAAATGTCTTTATATTTTTACTGAGTGCTGTAGAATGGAGGTGCAGACTCTCGGCTAGGCCAATCCGGGTCTTGTTTTCAATTCTCATATGTAGTCATTTTACTGATCCTACTTCATTAGTGCCTGCACGAAATACAGGAATATTCCGAAATCTTATTAAAAGATAAAAATGTTTGGGTGAAACAGTTATTGGACTATTAAACTATTAGTTCATGAGTTCGAATCTACAGAAAAGTGACACTTTATTTAACGTGCTTCGGTTCACCTAGCTGCCGGGAATAGGTACAGTATTATCTAGGAATGTTATTTGCGAGAGACTGGTGTGCTATGCAGCAAAAGATTTATCTCATTCGTTTTATGCCATAAAACTGAAACCGAGCACTGGTTCTATGGTTCTACGGGTTTCCTCGTTGCTTAAGAAGCATTTAATTACTTACACTCACTTGCACTTTTGTTAGCCAACACAAGGTCTCACTTATCAAATATAATAGCCATTACTGCCTGTACTGATTTGAAAATGTCGTTATCGGCCAACAAACAAAAATTCCTATTATATAATTTTTTTCTTCTTATAGTCATTGCATGGATGGTGCAGTCAACATCATTCACATAACTGATTTCCACCTTCTTAATCTAAATAAAATATTGTTGCATATAATATTGTGATGTGTTTTCTTCTAGTTCGCCAGAGAGACACCATGAACGCTTATGTTTTCATTTTCTTATGCTCACTTATATTTCTCGATTAAACAATGTATGTTCATACCTTTTGTTAACACAGGAAAATCTATTTATGTTATATATTTTACAAATCTTTCTGTGCGCAAATGCAGTTCTGGTTAGTTCTTATGCAACTTGTTTGATTGCATATCGATAGCAACAGATTCGCAGTTTTATCTGCTCTTCTGCTTCAATACCTAGTATTTTCTAGTAATCTATTATATTCTAAGTTCATCTCCACCCTCTCCTTCATACTGTTTATCCTACTCTAATAAACATAGAGTCCCGCATCTTATTTTTCACAGCATTATCGTCTTACTGCGTTGTAGTTCTTGTTTTTCAGCTTTCATGAACTTCATGCATGTTATTATGTTTTTAGTTCAACACTTCTTTAAATAACATTTCTTCTTTTCTCTAGAAACAAACCTAAACTTATCTCCTCGAAGCATACGATTCTCTCAAAGACAGAATGGCTTATGATCTAACTCATCTTTACGTCATTTTCGCATTCTATTTTGTTTTCTGTTATTTCGTAAGCACTCTATGGGTTCAATCGATAATTCACACACTATCACTTCTAAAAGAAACTGCTCTTTCTTGTATTCTACGCCATACTCTTCATTTTAATATCCTTATCTTCCTTATAAATAATTATTTTATTTTCGCCATCTTGTTTATCTTCCTTTTCTCATTATCACTTTTCACCTCTCACCAGCTTTTCATCCCTAATAATTTCGTTTTATTCCGAAAGGGTAATCTTGTTTCTCGACTGTATTTAGTAGGAAGCATCATAACTTTTTTTTTTTCTTGAATCCACATCTTCACACGTTTCTGAATATCAAACTGTATTTCCAAATCTCTGCTAAAAACTCTCATTGACTGAATGGAAAAGTCTATTTGCCACGTAACTTTAAATTATCATTTAAATATAATTCAAAATACGGAGAGAGGAAAAAAATATGTATTTACAAATGGCGTCAGGCGGTGAAAGAGGAGAATTTCGCCGATGAGAAGGGAGCCAGGCGGTGAAGGGTGAAAGGGTAGTGTGAAGTTAGTGTAGTGTTGGTGTGATTGAGTTGACTGTTTATTCGCCCTTTACTCCAAAATGTTGACTTTCTGCCTGAATAGGAATCCAGTGCCCTTCTTTTATTTAAACAAGATCTACTTCTATTCGTGTCTGAAAATTATTTTAAAATTCTAAATTTAATTTATTATTGTAGAATGATTGAATCATGCTGTTATTATGCTGTACACATGTACAGTTACGAAAAGGTGAGCTAAGGGAAATAACTCAAGTGGGCTAATGGTATGAATTTAGATAATTCATGTAGGTGGTGTTGTACTGGATGACGTACGCAAAACATTCTTAACGAATTGAAATTTGCTTTTTAGTTGGAGAAAGTAATAAAAAAAACCTAGTAATTGTTAGCGATTCTCAAAGAAACGGTGATAATTTCAAGAAATTAAAAATAATTTCACAGAAAATTGATTTTCGTGCTTAATGGGAAAAATCTGATCTTTGTACAGTCAGTTGCTTATTTTATTGCCGTTATCATCAGAGTTTTTCATCATTCAATGAAGATCGGTGAAAAGGTGACGGGTTAATTACATAGGATTTTGATAATTATAACTTATTATATAAAAGCAGAAAGAAAATATAACTGTGATGTGTGTTTATCAGCTGACAAAATATCAAATACCAAAAATACCAAAATACAAATAAAAATCGTACTTGAACGCACAATTTTCGGTTTAAATCTCTTGCCAAATATAATACAAGCAATAAATATATTCAAATATTTTAGAACCCAAGAATGAAAGATTATATCATAACCATTCTTGCATTATATTTGCATTTTTCGTGAGATGTAATGTTTCCTAGCTTTGGCACGCGACCACAAATTTTATTGGTGAGAGAAATGTGATTATGTGAAGTCCATACCTGTCTCAAGGTCATTAGCAAAGTGTTTGAAGTGAATTGGCTTGAAACGAGAGTAGAACCCGGTTTACCTCTTGCTCCATATACTTACTACTGAAGATTCTTGTTATTTAGTCTAGCCCCAGGTCAGCTCTGATCAAGCAGATCTATGATGAAAGGCATTCCAGCCATGCACATCTCGTTCTTTTGTATATCTTGGACTACATTGTCCAATGAATCCTTCTTTTTTAAGACGGTACAGTGTGATTTGAGGGAGATTTGTTTGCTATTTCTATCAAGGTCGAATGACCACATAGAGGCTCCTTCCTTGGCTCAACTACAGTAGATTTTGGTGTTGGTGTTAAGCATGACGAGTATCACTTATGTTGCATTTTATCTTTTGCAGTCTTTAGTCACTTTGTCCCTTCATCTAATAAATTTATTTATTTGATTGTTTCAGCTTCGTTAATAGGAAAAAATAAATAGTGGAAGGAATTTATAAGAGATGCCATTCTTGGAAGTATATATATATATATATATATATACCCCAGACTAAACGGTGACTCCTTAACTATCCGCTTTTTTCATTTGTTTTAGTTGAGTGAACTTTAATGCAAAATTTTCTTTACAATTGCATCCACACTGCTCCATTTTAAACATCTGGACTTGTTGTGAAACAGTTGAATAGACTATTTCACATTCAAGACATGGAACTGTGATTCCGTCACATGCGTTCCTGTTTCCTATGGCCTTCTCCTCTGTTCGAATCAATTTGAAGTATCATATTTCGAAAAATCATATTAATTATTCAATACTGTATTTATCACCATCCATTTTTCCTTTAACATTCAGATTGAACATGGTGAAAAACAGCGGCTGAACGGCAGAGAGAAAGAAGAGCGCGGATTGAAAGCAACCGCAACGATCATAGAGCACGCTATACAACTGAGCGGTCACGGAAGTCTGCAGCCCGTTTGACATAGAACCAGCTCAGGGAATTACGAAAGCGCACTAAACTATCGATGCGCAAATACACTCACACTTCTTGCCAAAGAAGAGGAAAACTCCACTGTATATTCTCCTTATATGTGCGCGACAAGCGCCGGTAATGCCATGGCAAGAGCGACCCGAAAGTCCAAGGAAACACAAATTTATTGTGCAAGCTCTTGCTGCGCAATATGGAACCATTTCGTCTACGTCTGGCTCCTCTCGTTCGCGTGGTTTACCTCCCGAACATGTCAATCACATTATAAATTTCAGCTTAAATGATTCAATCTTGCGTTTGATGCCTGGCAAGGCTGATATGATGGTCAATAGGTCTCCTGGTCAACCGAAAAAAGGAGAGACAAAATGGCATCTAACTCACGATATCTGACGTGTACCAGCTCTTTATCAAAAACCATCTGAACGTACCTGTCAAAAAGCCGAAGTACGACAAGTGCATGTGCTGCTCTCCTCTCAAATGACCAGGTATGCGCGTGCCAATATCACGCCAATTTAATTATTTTGTTGGAAAGTCTACATCGGAAAGTCCCAATAATACCGTTGTTCTTCAGGGGCGAATTCCTTCAAATGGTCGTCTGTGATCCAGACGAAGAAGTGTGCATGATGAACAACTGTCCACCAAGCAAAGACTGCGCATTATTGGATGGTATCAACCAACCTTCATGATGAATAGGAGGTAATCCAGTAGCAGAAATGGATAAAGAAGGACGATTACTTGACGAAAGAAATATGTAATGGTAGTGTGTGAAATGATGTTAATGAAGTGGTTACCCAACTGCCGAAATTTATTTGGCATGAATTAAGATCAACCAAGGAAAGGCCTACGATGATGATAAATTGCGTGATACAGGTCCAGACAGTGTGCATTGTCTCATGTAAGTGGGTTTCACCGAAAATTACACTTGCGTCTTTCAGGATGAAGTACAATCGGGTCATTGGAGATAGAAGTAAGTTACAATATTTGCTTTTATGATATATCACCGTTAATCATCCTACCCTATTGTTATCCTGACCAATAACCGTGACCATGAAAAGCGAGTGGTCACAACATTCCTTGCCTCACTTCTTGATAAAATCCGGGATCAATTTCTGACGGCTGATGTGATAGACATCTGGACTGATGGAAGACTCAGTAGTCAGTACAAAAACAAGTACATCTTTGCTGCACGAGCAAAACTTCGTCTGGTACATCACGTTGAATTTCACTGTCACATATTACGGGAAGGGAACAATGACGCACGTAGAGGCCATGTCAAAAGGGCTGTACATCACCGTATAATGGCACGACAAGACATCGTCACTGATGCTGAAATGTTTGATAAATCGCTCAACGCATCTGGCACGAGTATTCAGGTCATGGTCATGTCTTAGAGAGACATTAACGCGGTATGCAATATAATGGATGTTGAGTTGCTGTGGTATCAGGTGTTCAATATGCTCGGCACACTTAATACTCACTACGTCAAAGCCCACCATGCTGGAATAGAAAAGTGATGGTATAAAGCAGATACCGTCATCCGTAGGTTCGATAGTGTTCCATGCATTACTGGCACCTCTGGATTCGAGCCCGTTCACGTATTTAGCGAAAATGGGATTGTGTCTGTAGGCGAGTCTGTGTCTGGTATGAACGCACTCGAACCCATTAGCGTATCTCGTGATTTCGTCACGGATATTTTGTGATTCTGTCATGACGATTTACCGATCGTGAAAATTAGATGAGACGACTTTCGAACAGAAAGCGAGTGAAATTGATAATTTCATTAGTTGAGCTTCGGGATATGCATCGCACAGTTGGAAGAATTTGGCATATAATTAGAGTTCTCGTAATAACGATACCTTCCCGTAACCTATGTCCTTTCCTGTATGATTCCGTCACGCAATTTCAATTAATGATTACAAATTAAGTACTATTTGTCTTGGAATTTGTTTTTCCGATGATCATAGCTATTGGTCATGTTTGTCATTACAAAAGCATTATCATCGTGACATTTTGGGAAATAACTTGAAAATACGAATCTGAATCCAGGAAAATTATGTGTGCCAATGATGATTCCATCACGGTGGAATTCATGTAAAGATAAGCTCCGGTTAGCCGATTCTTCCGACACGGATTCAATTCTAGATTGTATGCATTTCATTTTATATATGTCGCTGTCTTTGTGAAATGTATGGATGTCATGTAATCTCATTTTCCACCACTCCCCTATAAATCTGGGGTTCTGTTCCTCTTTGAGAAATTTATAATAAATAATAGTTTTAAATTTTTATATGTAATTCCAGTTCATGTCTGAGAGGTCACAAATGCCGTTGCGGGTTTACAGTAGACGTTTTCGGACTCCACCCGTTGTCATAACCTCCTCGGCGCTTCCCTCGGCATGCCACCCACCCTCAATGGTATCGTCAAACGTGGTTTGGATACCGTCGGTTTTCTACAAGTTGAGAATCGCAAGTTGACAAAGTACCGGCTGCTCTCCGATAGGTTTCTTTTCGAACCTAGAGTGGTGGAAATTTCCGGCCTCCTGGGCTCCTGGGCTCCCGAACCACGTTCCTTCTCAGCAAGATCGGAGCAGAGGTGGCTATCCGAATTAATCGGCGCCACACGAGTTGGAATGGCTTTTTCAGCGCATCTCCAACACCATTTTTCGGAGTAACGCATTCACCATTTTGTCTGCCGACACCACGAAACATTTGCATGACTCACCGTGATGAAATAAACTATGTTAATTTACTAAAAAAATAAAAACTTAAAACAAAATATTTCAAGACTGATTTTGCCTTTACTCGGTTCAGTGCTGGTGAAATGGTTGTGTAAATATAATATTAGACTACCAACTGTTAGAAGAATAACTGATGGGAAGGAATTATCCAGGGACGCCTTCTGCATAAAAACAAATAGTTAAGTGGAGCTAACATACTATTGTGATCGCCAAAAAAATAATATCAATTAAAATTACACCCATAATGTACAGAAAAATCATTAGCTTAATGGTTGATTCTGGTCAAGAAAGGCAAGAGAGACAGCTCCGAAATCTAAATTAATTAAAAATTGAATGGGAGAATGCAAAGGGAAGTGAGTCTGATCTTTTGGCAAGTACGTTGTCTGTTAGTTTATATCTGCTATAATTGTTTCGTTACATCTCCTGACAAGATACTTTATTCTATGAACTACAGTTAATCTAACTGCAGAGAAAATGTGCCAGATCTTCTGAGAATGTTACTTACAAAAGATTGGTTTCTTACCCAGTGGAAGATTTATTTATCATCCAATTAACACTGCAGAATAGATACGTGGAATATTGGATAGATTGATGTTTATTCTAAAAAAGGGAGAACGCAGATCACTGAATAGATATGGCACCAGAGTAGGAGTTGAGGTGATGCTGGTGGTTCGTATCCAAGTAGCGGCCCTGCAAATGTGTCCGTCCATTAAGCCAATATATTTAACTCTCAACGGCCCAGTTAACTCGACTGTAAGTTCGTACTGCAAGATGGTATAATTCATCAGTGCTGTTGTTTAACCCCCAAGTCAGATCTAATCAAACAGATTTATGGTATGTAGTAGTAGTAGTAGTAGCAGTAGCAGTAGTAGTAGCAGTAGCCGTTCTTCTTCAGTCCTTGGTCAGCCCTGGTCGAGCAGACAGACCTATGATCAAAGGCATTCCAGCCGTGACCATTTTATCTTTATCGTTGGTACAGTGAACCCAGGACTATGTTATGTAATGTGTCCTTCATTTTTAAGACTGTACGATGTGACTTGAGAGAGAGATTTGACTGCTATTTCTAGCATATCGAGCTCCCATGTAATGGCTCCCTCCTTAGGTAGTCACTCGAATAACTAGATGTAATCCACAGATCTATCGCTCCAGATATGATATGCTTACTCCTAGTGAAGGATCCTACTATGCACTCCGAGATGCTGTAGTTTATCGTATGGGCGCAGTGTGGCAATCCGGGTATGTTGCTTTTGTCTACTGCCCAGTGTGTTTCTGTCTGTTTCGTAGGCTCTGATGGTAGCCACAGGGAAGGCGGTCAGTATGAACTCATTCGAAGCGTGAGAGATGTTCCTATAGTGGTGTGCATCTCAACACAACACCAGAGGGTAACGAGGTCATTGATACTGCTGTTATTTTTGTGTCTATATGTGTTTTATGTTTGTCCGGAAAGAGTGGGAGGAATAATGTGTTTGAAATGGTGTTATAGTAGTTAGTGTTCTGAGATGCTGCATAGCTGTATGATGAAGAGGTTCTCTTCGCAACCACATGATTTAGAGTTCGATCCCACTGCGGGACACCTTGAGCAAGTGTCTTCTAGTATAGCCTCAGGCTGACCAATACCTTATGAGTGAATTTGGTAGACGGAAACTGTGCAGAAGCCCATCGTATATGTGTGTGTGTGTGTGTGTGTGTTTGTCACTCTCTGTATCTGTCTTGACACCGCTTCAAAACAGGTGCTTGTTTGTTTATGCCCCGTAACAAATAGGAACCGATAGAATAAGTACCATGTTTAAAAGTAAGTACTAGGGTCGATTTGATCGACTACAACAAACCGTTTAAGGTAGTGTCCCAGCATGGCCGTAGTCCGGTGACAGAAACCAATGAAAGAATATACATATGAACTGAGTGAAGGAGGAAATTGTTGTTGTAGGATACCGGGTATTGTAGGTGTGTCTGGGTATTGGGGGGGGGGGGTACATGTAGTGACAGACACTGTGAGGGTTATAGTTTGCTATGGCAACAAACTGTGTTCCTCGCATGTCCACATAGTCTTTCACTTTGCGATATTGTTGAGTGTTTTTCATCCCCATGTCAGTTCTATGATCAAAGGCGCTCCAGTCATGACCATCCCGTTTTTTCTTTCAAGCATAGTCATCGACTATATTGTCTAATGTGTTCATCCTTTTTTAAAATAGTAATGTATGATTTAAGGGAATTTTGATTGCTATTTCTAGTATAGAAGCTCCCTCGTTAGCACAGTTTGAATATTTCAGTATATTTGTTTAGTTATGTAGGTGTGTTGTGTATGTCTATCTTATGATGATGCCAGGTGTTTGGTTATGTACGTGGTCACCGTAGGTGTTGTGTATGTCTAGCTTGTAATAATGCTAAGTGTGCTGTTTCCGCGGTTTTTATAGTTTCTTGTTGAAAGATTGAAGCCCAGGTTGAACTGTTATAGTCTATAATTGATATAATATATTGTTAGTAGACTAGTTTTGTTGTTTCTTTGTGTTGACAAAATGTGATGCTTCCGAGTTCTTTAAGTGTAGATGTGTCTTCTTTACTATGACTTACACGTGTGGTATGAATATTATAAATAATTCCTAATATGTTTGTCATTTCTACTGTGATAGACAGAGCGAAACTTTTAAAGAAACGCCTTATCCTCTTAGTTACTCTTTCTAATTTACTTCTACTATATTTTTGAAGGATGAACAGAGCGTCATCCCTATATAGACCTCCACCTAAGTCGGGGAATTCACCGTTGAGGTTATGTAATAGGTAAATTCCAATTAGATCGGTAATTTGCGCCGAATCGCTCGATCCCATCGTAATGTCGAAATTATTAGGCCTATTTTTCCTAGTCCATATTTTACTATTATATTCTATTACTGTTTTCCTAGCTGCCAGTATTACGTCAACTTCTTGTCTATATAGATTGGAGTGGTTCATGGAAAATATAAGGGATATACTTAATAGAATAGGAGATATTGAAGAGAAATAGCTAGAAATGTCCAGTTGAATAAATTTAGTTTTTTTCTTATTCTGTATGGCTTTAAACCATGTTATAACCTCATCAGTATTAGACCATAGATCCAATTTAATAAATTCCCTCAGTTTGGGTATTATTCTATCTAGTATTTTCTTGCTAATTATTCCTATATCTGATTTGGAAGGACTAATTAGTCTAACTGAAGGATTGCTACTGAAATCTATCTTGTGGTCGTTAATATTAATGCGTGGTGGATTTGGTGTGTATGGTTCTGTCCTATCTTCTATAGGAACAACATTATGTACGGCTTCAGGCTCAAAGAACGAGACAAGCTTAAACACGATCTCCAGCCTTCAATGCTTGGCAGTGGAATTTAAGTGCTTTTAACTATAAATATGCAACTGATAAAGTGCTTACTATTGGATCAATGTCTAAAATATGTGATAAGTGTGGTGCTAAAAAGTG
>JAOPJM010001463.1:33138829-33151879 GCA_027124095.1 Muusoctopus leioderma | reverse complement strand
AGATAAGTACCAGACTCAAAAGTACTGGGGTCAATCTAATCGACTTCAAGGCGGTGCCCCAGCATGGCCCCAGATATACGTATGTATGTATATATATATCATGTCCGGCCTGTAGTTTCCGGAATTGATGGTCCATTTTCAAAAGAATTCATGGCTCCTGTCCAAAATCCTCAAACGTTTACTCTACACTTTTCCCGGATACATCAGCAGTTTCAAAGAAGTCATTAACAGACTCAAAGACCTGAACACCACCACCGTCTAACTATATTATTGTAATTATGTAATACATTTAAATATATGTGTTTCCTTACTGATGGCCATATGCTTCGCTCAAATAAGAGCTTGTCAAAGGAATGTTAATTTGGTCAAATTGAACAAATTCATAGTAAAAATAGCAGGGGCTGTCTAATCACATGGGTTTTCAAAATATAGAGGAAAGTGAAGAAAGTTGGTAATAAAAGAAATAGGTAAGTGTTTGGCATTGGAAAAATGGGATTGTGGTGATTGTTCAACTGTGGTGAAATTTCAACTCTGTAATTAGATACAAAATCGGTGAAAAACCAGTATATACATGGATGGAATGTGTGGGAGTTTGAGGAGGGAAAGGAGAAGATGGAGAAAGAAAAGAGGATTAAGAAGGGGGTGAGGAGGAAGTGGAGGAGGAAAATAAGAATAAGGAGGAGGAGGAGGGGAAGAGGAAGGAAGAAAGGAAAAAGTTATAGGCTATAAAATAATTCAAAGGAATGTGTGGGATTGAAGGAAATGAGTAAGGGGGAAGAATGAGGATATTAATAGGAGGGGGAAAGAGAAAGAGGAAGAAGAATACAAATTAGGGGTGGAAGAGAGGAAAAATAGGTTGAGGAGGTGAAAAGGAGGAAGTTAGGAAGTGGAAAGAATAGGCAAAGAAAAAGAAGAAAAGGAGACGTGGAATAAGTAAAGAAAATGATCTAGGGGGCTTGAAATGTACATCGTCTTGTCTGTGTGTTGGTGGAAGTGACTGGAAAAAGAGCAAAATTGTTAAAGTAGGAGTTGAAATGTTAATGTGTGTAAGGTGTTCAGTCAAAGAAATAAGACAAATAAATAAGACAAATAAATAAATATAAAAATATAAATATAAAGTGTAAAGATTTGAATCGTAGTAAGAGAAATCTAATAAAAGTGCTGTAGTGGGTTATGCGAACATTTCTAGTGGATTCTGTACAGCCTAAGTTACTGTGAATGGAAGGAGTTCTTGTTGGATTGTAGTGGAGGTAGTATTTTGACACCCTGTGTTTACATGAAGAAATACTTTCGTTATGCTTATTTAGTAGATTACCATTAACGAATAAAATAGCTAAGCTTTCTTTTGAGCACAAATTGCAGGGTCTCTTATTGCCTGTATAGTATTTAACCTTAGATAATATTTTCTATTTGTGTGTGTAGTTGGTATTATCCTTTAATTCCCAAATACATTTCGAAAGTGATGTTTTATTTTCCTATTCGGATACATGAAAGTGTGAGTGTGGTTGTTGTAGTGCGGTTTAGAGGATGTAGATGTGGAACCAATACATTTCGTGTGTTGAATTATTATCGATAACATTGCATTAGTATATTATGTCATTTTCTAGGTATTTATTTCCAAAGGATAGTTACTAGGCTTAATACAATTGCAGTTTGTATTCGTGTATGTGTTACAGTTGTTTGAGTTGACTTTTTGTAGGTTAGATTATGTTAGAGTTTCGGTATATTTGGGAGTATTAGAGTAAGATGATTTTGCTGTGTTTTTGTAAAAGAATCTATAGTACCTGTGCTGTAGGTGGAGATGTTTTCTAACGAGATGGAAGAAGCGTCTGACTATTGGGTTAATAACAGCTAAGTTGAAAGCGGGATTATACCAAGATATATTTCTCATTCTATTTTGGTTTATATTCCCAGTGTTAGTATAATTTGTATCTGATTGGTGTGTGGTGTGTTCTATGTTATACATTTTCTCTTTAAAATGACTCTTGGTGAGGGCTTCGTTGTAGTAGGGAGCAGCTTCATTAAAAGTCTGGCTGTTAGCAGAGAGATTCTAGATTCTAAGGGAGATCTTCTTAACAATATTGTTGATTTTGTTTTTTTAGGCGGTTAGAGAGAAAATGTATTAGTTTAACGTCTCACCTGCCTTTCTAAAATGGTAGCGTAGTGAATTAGAAAGATCCAGTGCTACATGCAGAAAGTCTACTTTGTAAAAGTTGGTTTCACTAGTAATGTAAAATCCAAATCCCTTGAAAATATGCGTAGATCTTTTGGTATACTACCTGTCTTTTATGGATTACAGTTGTTCAGCAACAGTAGCCCCTCGTCTCGGTATAAGCCTCATGTCACCTGCAGGAATTTATATTTAAGTTTGTGAAGCAAGACAATGCCGATAAGGTCGCTGATTTCTGACGAGCCTATTGAAGCCATGCTTACATCGAATGGAGTATGTAGTAATTTCTTATGATGTTAATTATGGATTTTACAAAATCAAATGCCTAATTTAGAAGAGAGAGAGAGAGAGATAGAGAGAGAGAAACAGATATAATGATAGAAGAGAGATACACTTTAATATCGAATAACACTGTGACTTACTTGGGTGGTAGACTTAATCAGTCGGCCGCTTTAACACCCCCACCTGGCCCTTGGATACATATAGCGGAGTCCACACTATTGCAAGCATTCGGGCCAGGTTTCCAGTCTGAGAATAACTTCTTTCCACCACTTTCGGCGACCCTGCAAAAGGTTGATGAGCGCTGACCTCCCACTTGACTAAGTGATAATATATATATATATATATATACACAGATCAAAACGTAAACAGGACTCAATACGAGTTATACAAATAACCGTAGAGTAAATATTATTTTATACCAGATTTATTCAGTTAGGGCAATGTAACACCGTTTTCTCACTGATATGGGATTCTTCGGTAACTCTACATCAGGGAGAAAGTGGTGTTACACTGCTCTAGCACAATACATCTGGCATAATATATACTCTTTTACTCGTTTCAGTCATTGGACTGCGTCCATGCTGGGGTACCGCATTGAAGTCGACGCTAAGTTACGGGACATAAAAAACACACACACAGACAGACACACATACATATATACGACAGGCTTCTACAGTTCCCGTCTACTAAATTCACTCACAATGCATTGGTCGGCCCGAGGCTATAGTAGAAGACACTTACTCAAGGTGCCACGCAGTGGGACTGAACCTGAAACCATGTGGTTGCGAAGCGAACTCCTTAACCACATAGCCATGCCTGTATGTATGTGTGTATGTGTTTGTCTCCATGAAGTCTATATCTATATATATATATAAGAGGATGTTTATTTGTTTGTTTATTTGTGCTCCATACAAAACCAAACAGTTGAACTTATAAAATTCAAAATAACTTCATAATAACCAGCGCCATCTATCGGACAAGGTGTACATGTTTCAGGTGCTGAGGGAGAGTAACAACTCTGAAACATCTACACCTTGTCCAATAGATGGCGCGTAAAGCCTATGGTGTTTTTTAACCCTTAAAGTCTACAGTGAGAAATTTTTTTCCTCCAAGACAAACTCACAGCAATTGCTGCTGCATGCTTGAATTACACAAGCATGTTCGAAATGCTTTTAAGCATATTTATTTTCAACTATGCTGTCTCGTGTGCTTATATTTATTAAATTCTGGCCCGGCAAGCCCTGCACACAAATCAGTTAATAGTATTGGCTGATTTATAATATAGGATTGAACATCTTATCAAGCTTTGTGCGACATCTAGTGGTAACTTGGTGTTGAGGAAGAGTAACAACTCTGAAACATGTACACCTTGTCCGATAGATGGCATGTAAAGCCTATGGTGTGTTTTAACACTTAAAGTCTACAGTACTTACTTCCCGACGATCTCCAATGCAACCCCAGAGTTGCTGGACTAGCATACCTCAACAAAGACCTGAAAGAGAAACACTCTACATACCAAAAAAAGGTTATGCATGAATATGTCTCCAATAAATTTGAGGATGATGCTAACATTAACATGAAGTGTAGCCTCTCTAGGACTTGCAGCCATCACGTCACATTTCGAAAGTTATGCTTTTATAATCCAAGAGATAGCTAAAAAATACCTAATGAACAAAAGAGACAGTGAAGCCCTGAAACCCCCAAGATGCGACCAGAAATGTTGATTATGTCGCATTTCTTCAGAAGATATTACACATGTGATCAGTAGCTGCCCAAAAGTATCATCAAGGTACTATCTCCCACTGTGGCATGATGTTGTTGCTTAAACAATATACTATGTCACCTATAAGAAAGACTGCACTGGGATAAATATAGAGAATACCCTTGTTATTGAATACATACATACATACCAACCCAAGGAATATCAGTGGAACATTCCCATCAAAACTTCCACCAAGTGTAAACATAATAGGTCTGATATAGTGTTTGGAACAGAAAAGAAAAATTATGTACAATCTTAGAAGTCAGCTGCCCTTGCAGATGTGAACATTTCTTCCAAAATCAGCGAGCAAGAGAATATTTACAGACAACTACTTCAGAATCTACAGATTATAAATTTACATTTATACCAATAATTATTGGTGCACTTGGCTATGATAGTAAATGTCTATGTGGCAGAATCAAAAAGTTAGGATTTTCAGGCAAAGAAAGTGACCAGCTAACACGTACTTTACAAATAAAATCTGTAAGCAGAACAGCAAAAAATATGCAAGACTTTTCTAAAGTTCAATATGTAACACTTATTTTTGTTATCCAAATTCCAGTGAAGGAGTTTGGTTTCTTTGTTAGAAACCAGCTCCTTCCTTATAGGAAGAATTCAAATAATTAAAAAAGAAAGAACACACACACATACTTAGATTTTTATATACATACAGATATATATACATACATACAATTTCCATTCAATTTCTCTGTCTTTCTGTCTGTCTGTGTCTCTATATATATGTGCGAGCACGTGTACCCTACCATCTTAAAAAAAAGTGCAGCCAAACATCCCTCAAATCACACACCCTTCTGTCTTAAAAAAAGAAGGACGCGTGGACAATGTGGTCCCTGATATACAAAAATACAGGATGGTCACAGCTTGAATGTCTTTTATCATAGGTCTGGTTGATCAGAGCTAACCTGGGGCTAAACAACAACTAAAGGAGCCTCTACGTGGTAGGTTGACCTACTAGAAATAGCAGCCAAAGTTCCCTCAAATCACACCCTACCATCTTCAAAATGGAAGGATACATTAGAGAATGTAGAACCTGATATACAAAAAGATGGATGGTCATGGCTGGAAGGCTTCCATCATAGGTCTACTTAAGCTAAAAATAATGAGCTAAATTTCCCTCAAATCACGCATCCTACCATCTTAAAAAAGAAAGTTCACACCATATACTAAAACCAATATCAATACCAAATATGCTATCTTTAAGAGAGTTTGTTCATGCTAGTAACTAACTAAAGAAATAGCTGTTAATTTACTAAAGATATCAAAACTAAGTAAAATTTACATTTTGTCGGCTCTGTGCATGTTATGATATTTCCTTATTTTATGCAAATTACCAGATATGCTAAGGTGTCATATAAGAAATTAGTGTACCCGGTTTAGAATAGGTACACTGTATCTGTGTGTCGTACGAGGCAACTAAAAGAGTTGGCGCCAGGAAGGGCATCCGGCCATAAAATAGTGCCTCAGAAGGGACCATGGAGAAGCTTGTCATGGGGCCCGCAGTGCTAACCCCTACAGGGAAGATGGCCTTAAAACGCAAAGAGAGAGAGAGAGATCATATAGGTGAATCAAAAGCTGTATTTCTTGTGTTAAAGGCTAATATGTTTTCTGTGTTCCAAACTAAGCTCCTAGTCATATATTTGTATCACCACCATGTTCTGATGATGGTAACTCAAACTTCAAGAACACTCACTATATTTGCTAATTCACAAAACAGATCAAATTATTTCAACAATCTTATAATTAAAAAATAGTACTGGGAAGATATTTAGAATTCTGAGAGAACAGACTCAAATTAAATTAATGAAAACATTTTGGAACTGACCGAACAGATTCACTGACTGATGCAAGGTTTGTCAGAGCCATGAGAGCTTCAAAGTTTTGGAGTCCTGTTCGGTTGCTGTCAAGAAGATGAATTATAGGTCGTACCACTTCATACATCTGAAAACAAATAGACATAATAATAATATTATTTACTGAGAACCACCATCCTCATGACAGAAGTGTGATAACAAGTTGTACATTAAATCAATTGGAGGTCTAGCTTTTAAGCAAAAATTCTGTGCTATACCTGGCAACAAAATATAATTAAAATAATTTCCCCCCAACCCTAATCCAAATAAAATTCCTGGGTCTTTAATTTTCTCCAAAGAAATCAAATAGAAATAATTCAAACCTCTACAATCTGTTGACAGCAATACATCAAAGGGTTTTACAGTAAGATTCTCTTTTTAGTACTAACAATATTATTAAAAGAAAAGATAAGTTTGAATTCAAGTGTGTTATGGAAATTTTCCATCATTAGCCTTTTCTTTTCAGTGTCAGTCATACTTCATGTGTGTGTGTACGTTCCAAATCGATGAGCAAGTTATGTACACATGGTCTTCTTGAGGTGTTTCTGGACCAACGTCTGTGAATACATTTATGCCATGACCATCATCATGCAAAATAAAGGCCTCTCACTGTAGTGGCTGATACATTTGTATCTCTCCATATAAGCAGCTTAGTTAGACTAACACTAAAAAGAAAAGGCTAATGATGGAAAATTTCCATAAAACACTTGAATTCGAACTTGAACAAACTGCTTTTGCCTTGGCACAGAAAGAAAATGAATTGGGTACATTCAAAGTTGTTTCTATTTCTAAAACTACGTGTGACTATCTTAATTTTTTTTGTTTTTTTTTGTTTTCTTCTTTCTTTCTTCCTACTCTTCTGATTTAAAATGGAGACATTTACATGGATAGTATAATTAATTAATTAGATCTACTGTTTCATTACTCCATACTGAAGACATACAAGATACAGAAACAGGCATGTTCATGGATATGGAGCCAGTAGGAAATATTAAATGTATATATAAACAGTATAACATCTCTTGTGTCACTTACTTCTAATGATAACTTTAAAAAAAAAAAAAAAAATAATTTTCATATGCTTTCCTACCTTTACGTGAAAAATGAATGAATCAATAACTAAGCTGCTGATATAGAAAAAAAGATAAGTTGTTTTCTGAAAATACAGACTCCTCTCTATCATATCCCACACATTGACAAGAAACCATCTCTATCTCTTCCACACAATACAATCACAACGTTTAGTAAACCAAAGAAGGAGCATCTACATGATCATTTGACCTGTTTGAAATAGCTGCCAATTTCCCTCAAATCGCACCCAACCATCTTAAAAAAGGAAAGGACACATTGTACAATGTAGTTCTAGACATAGAAAAGACAGAATGGTCATAGCTGGAACACCTTTGATCAAGTCTGCTCAATCAGAGCTAACCTGGGACTAAACAACAACAACATGTTTAGGTTAAGAGTGTGAGGTCTCACAAAAGAATTGACCAAGGACAAACACACCAAGAAAATCAAGGACAAAGTCGTGAATGTCAGTTCAAAATTGATAGAATAAGGAATTTTATTTAAAACAATATAATGAGGTATAAATGCAATCACTTTATCTTTCAAACATATATTAAATAAAAAGAAAGAAAACAACACTCACTCTCTGCCCAGGAAATGCAATATTAGGATCCATAGTTACACCAATTTTAGCAAGACTATGAGCTGCACATTCTTTACCAACTTCTGTGTTGTCCAAGAATAAAGATACCAAAGCCTGAAAAATAAAATGTTCATACCAAAGAGTTAGAAGAAAGATTTAAATATTTAGAACAATAAATATTTAGAACATTTTATCTACTAAAAAAAGAAAAGGTAGAGAATATATCTTTTAATGATAAACTTAAGAAAAATCTTCCACTCTAGAATGAAACATTTACCTCACCTTAGCACCACCTCCTTGAACCACTAAGCCACGCAAATCTGTTTCATAAACCAAAGCAATAAATATCCTATTTAAATGTGGAAAGTAAGAAAGAAAAGAAATTTAAAAATGACAAAAAACAAAAAAAAATCAAAATATTGTAAAAAATAATAAAAAGATGAATACAAATGAAATATGAAATAACATTCCTAATTCTCTCCTGATTCAAGTATTTTGTGTGTGTGCGTGTGTGTATACATATAGTAGACAGATGCACATGAACCTAGGCAGTACAGTTTTAGTTCATCTAAGCAAGATATTTAATCACTGAGAGTGCACAACGACTCAACAAGTAGTTGGTGCTCTGACTTTATGTCTATGTGAAATAAACAAATGAGAAGAATGGGCCTTAAGTATACCACATAAAGAAAATATTAAATATTTACCACAAGTTACTTTGCAAGACATCTAGATGTTTCGGTGAATATTCACCTTGTCAGCTGCTACTGAACTAAAGACAGTTACTCATTTAGCTACACAATGTATAGTAGTTGTTGATATCACAAGTAGTTGGTAAATAAATCAACCAGGAATAAAGTGGTAACTTTATATATCAACAAGAAATAATAACTGTCTTAGAAAGGTAGTAAAAAATACTTTCAGAGGACTCTACTGAGGGAATATATGTTGGGATGCTTAAATGCACACAAGGAGCTATATAATAGACACACATGAACATAGGCAATACAATTTTAGTTCATCTAAGTAAGATATTCAATCACTGAGTGTTATCTGATTTATGATACAAAAACATAAAAGTACTCAATACACATTTGTATTAGAAGCATGTAGAGTTTGTGTGTGTATTATGATAAACAGGATTACAAACTCATACCTAAAGGTTCCGTGCAACTAGCCTTGAAAGGTGTATATGTATGTATGTATGTATGTATGCATGGCTGTGAGGTTAAGAACTTCGCTTTGTAACCACGTGGTTTTAGATTCAGTCCCACTGTGTGGCACCTTGGGCAAGTGTCTTCTACTATAGCCTCAGGTTGACCAATGCCTTGTGAGTGGAATTGGTAGACAGAAGAAGTTGTATATATATATATATGTATATAGTATGTGTGTGTGTGTGTGCGTGCATGTGTTTGTCATCGCTTGACGCCGTTTATCACTGAAATCGACCGGTGACATTTGTTTATATCGCCAATAACCAAATGCCTGGCCGTTCAGTGAATCGGTGATGAGCTTTCCATACTTAATCAGTATGGTTGGTGACAGGAAGGGCATCCGACTGTAAAATGCTGCCTCAAAAAATCTCCGTCCAGCCCATGCTAGCATGGAAAAACGGACGTAAAAACGATGATGATGATGATGATAATGATATATATATATAGGTGGCTATCTACAACTGTGAGAATTCTTTAAGAGGGAAAAGAATGTATTTTATTATTTTGGAGTAAAGGATAAAATTCTGAGAAATAAGGTTGAAGGTTAGTGATGCGAGGATTAGTGGAGGAAGAAAGGAGTTGAAAGTGGGGGATGGTCTGTTGAATGGTCAGTTGAATTTTTGGCAAGGAAAAAAACAATTTACACCTACTGGGAGAAACCTTCTCCTTGCAGTGGGCAGATAACTGCTGAGAATGATGATGATGATGGTGATGGTGGTGGCAGCTGTTGCTGTTGTTGTTCCTGAAGTGGAGTGACAATCAACTGGGCATAAAAGATGGCCAAGTAAATAATATATGTGTGTGTGTGTATGTGTATTGTATTCACTGACAGGTCATTTAGTTCATTTCAGTAGAGACGGACAAACAGAATGGAAAAGAGAAACACTGTATATTATATTAACACATTTTCTCCAGTTATCCATGTATGATTAGTTTCTAATCGTTTATCTAAGCAATGAGACCTTTTTTTCATAAGGAAGACAGGTTTAACCTATTGTATTGACCTGATCACTTTACTGAAATTTATTTCAGTCAACCTGCAGAGTTAAAGGTAAAGTCTGAAATAATATAGACTGGAATTGGTGAGGCCACTCATCTTGATGTTGCAAAGCTGAGCTGGCAAGCAAGCTACTATGTAGTTGCCTGACCTGCCCTATATAGTAGTAAAATCTCATTCAACAGATTGCATGATCATTAAAAATAGGGAACACATGAGCAAATAATAAAAGCCATTGCTAAAACAATAATTAAATAATTAAGTAATTTTCTGTTGAGAGTAGTATACCATAAGTATGATAAAGCAGAGCTGATCGTGGTGGTGGATTGGCAGAACCATTAGTGGCAGACAAAATTCCTTGTGGTATTTAGTTTCACCCCTTTATGTTCTGAGTTCAAATTCTACCAAAGTAACTTTGCCACTCATCCTTCCAGAATTGGTAAAATGAAGTGCCAGTCAAATACTGGAGTCAGTTTAATTGACTGATGTTGTCTCCAAGGTGTCTTCGAACAAGAGTCTACAGTTAAGAATGTTCTTAATGCTGCTTGCACTTTAAGAATGGATGAGGGTGTAAACCCCAGCAACCACAGTATTATTAGCTTTAAAAGACATAAGTTCAATGCAGTTTGTAGTCAACAGAAGTAAAAAATCAAGGTTACTCATCAACAACTACAACTGCAAAGAATCAAATCAGCTCTTCACAATTTCAACTAATTCCACCAACCTGCTTTGTTTGATTCTCTCGAGTAGTCATTTCTGGCTTATTACTTATTTATTATAGAATATATTGGCTCTGTTGTAGTTACATAATTATTTCAATGTTTATTTCAAAGAAAAGAAAAGCTGATAGTGTGTATCCTTGATATCGGTGCATCTTAATATTGACTTACTATTGGCACATCTAAAACTAATTACAAGTGTTAACATGTTTTCAACTACACTGTTTTCATGGTATGTTTTTAATTGATTTCATTTATTGATTTCATTTATGACTTTTAATGTACCCTAATTTCTTAGTGATACAAAATCCTATAGAGTCAATATATAGCTTACATCATATCATTGTAAATACAAAATAAATATGTATTCAGCAAGATTATGTAACAATGTCTTGTATGTAATCTGTTGTGCATAATCTGTTGTCATATATAATCTGTTGTCATATATAATCAGTTGTCATATATATAATCTGTTATTGTATATAATCTCTTGTATATAAATCTGTTGTATATAAAATGTTATATATAATGTGTTTCTGTATATAACATGTTGTTTATGTAATCTATTGCTGCATACTATCTGTTTTTGTTGAGTAGTTTCAGTTAACCCTATGACATAGAAGTAACTAATCAAACCCTTAGAAGCAATCTACAGGCCCAGCACCCTAGATATGCATAACCAAAGTTGGCCATCATGGCTCAGATCAAACTATATTGTATTATTGACAAACTAGCCATGTACTTTCTCATGTTTATTGTGGAGCTTATTATGGCCTCACCCCATATTGTCCAATGGTGTAGTTTTCTTCTTGTATTTATGTGTAACATCTAATTGATCTGTCTCCATCACAAAATGTTGATCTCCAAGATTTTCCCTAATTCTGAGGTCATTGAGATCAAACTTAAGAAATATCTTTAGAGTTGAACTTCAGGTGCCATATATCTGTTGTATGACCTTTGATTCAATATAAAGTATGACCCTTAAACATACAACACACATGTTTTGCTTAACACAGGCAACAAGTATTGAGTATTTGCAATTCTTGCAGTTGTTTAGTTGACTTGTGGTTTTAGTTCTGCTCAGAAGAACAGGAAAATATCAAGCTGGTATTTCTACCTGTGATTTGGCTCAAATCTCACTGCTATGTGGAATGTGGTGAAGACTTTGGTCACATATTTTTTGACTCGTTACACAACATACTAAGCACAATCTGGAATTTCCTTTCTGCCATTTGTCACTTAAGCCCTATAGGATAATTGGCTCTGTCATCTTTGGGTAATTGACAATTAATTAAGATAATTAATTTGCTAATATTTACCATCATCGTCATCATCATCATCATCATCTTCGTCGCTGTCATCGTTATCATTGCTACTGAGTGTGTGTTGGGTTGTTCTATCTGGCTACATGTTGTCATTAATAAACATTAGTTTATCCATCATCACCTTGTGCAGTAATGCAAAGAATATTCTATTTGTACGTACAGTGCACTAAGTGTTGTTGTTTAGCCCCAGGTGAGCCCTTTTTGAGCAAACCTATGATGAAATAGGTATTCCAGATTTGACCATCCTGTCTTCTTTTTTTTAAGGCATAGTGTCTCCAGGACTACATTATACTATGTGTTCTTCGTTTTTCAAAATGTAAGGTGTTATTTGATGGAAATTTGACTGCTATTTCTTGCAGGTCGAACGACCACACAGAGGCTCCTGGTGCTGATGGCAAAGAACCAGGCTACATACTTTACAGTACCAAGTTTGGGGTATCCCAGTTCTGAGTTCAAGTTATACTTGAGGCAAACTATTCTTTAACACTTCCAGAAATGATAAAATCATTTCTATAAAGGTACTAGGGTTGATTATTTCAACTGTATCATCCATCTTTCGTTACAAAACTGGTCTTGTCAGTAATCCAAAAGAAATCCTAACCATATATAGCTAAATTTTTTATCTGACAGATTATGAGTAAATTGAAGGTGTTTTTCATAAATGAATAATCTTTCCTCTCATCAATCCATCACTGGATTCATAATGAATTGTTCAAAACAGTCACAGGACAGAGATAATTGGAAAGGGATCTCTTGAGGTAAGGGTTAAGTTGTCAGAATATGTGTCAAACAAAAAGGATTTCTGAGAGTCAAATCTATCTTAATATATTCCCACATTCCCCACTCAGTGTGTGCATTTCTTCACATTTCACATTTCCATTTTTTTAATTTATTTATTATTATTATTATTATTATTAGACACGGAAGTGCCGTCAGGCGGTCCTGTCCGAGATGCGCGCAGAGCGACGAAACTGTTCTACACGCACTCGTCCAGTGTCCGAGCATTGCTGACTTGTGGAGTTTTGTCGAACAGCTGTTGTCGCGTGTGGGATGGAT
>JAOPJM010001463.1:33020831-33036304 GCA_027124095.1 Muusoctopus leioderma | reverse complement strand
AAATGCACCCAGTACACTCTGTAAAGTGGTTGGTGTTAGGAAGGGCATCCAGCTGTAGAAACCAAGCCAAACGAAACCTGTGAGGCGTGGTCCCCAGACCCGTTTAGGAGAGTGGTGACTCCATTCGCAATCGACGCAGGCCGAAATCACCCGTCCAACCCATGCTAGCATGGAAACATAGACATAAAACGATGATGATGATGATGATATGACAGTCCAACCCATGCCAGCATGGAAAGTGGACATAAAATGATAATGATGATGACAGGCTTCTATACAGTTTCTGTCTACTAATTCCATTCACAAGACATTGGTTGGCTCAAGGCTATAGTAGAAGACACTTCCCCAAGGTGCCTCACAGTGGGAGAGAACCCAGGACCTCGTTGTTATGAAGCAAACTTCTTAACCACGCAGCCATGCTTGTGGTGTCCTTTCTTTTCCAAGATGGAAGAGTGTGTTGTACACTGATAAAGTGGTGAATCTATGCTGTATAAGATGAACATAAATGACATCAAGATAATTAATACATTGTGAATAATGAAAGTGACTTACTTGTGGATTTTCTGGGGGATTACATCGAACAAATTCAGGTCCTAAAATGATATTTTACAAATTAAAAATATTTCCAAATTTAGGAAACTGGTAAATTGTTCAGAAAATAAATTGCATTTTCAAATAGCAACTCATATAAAACAAAGGTATCAATTGGTTTCAAAGTTCCTACATCCTAATGACTTAACAGCTCAAAGATTTAAAAACATCATTAACCCCTTCAGTACCAACTCGCCTGAAACCGTCCCTGTTTCTATGATACAAAGCCTCCTGTTTTAAAATGTTCATATTTGAATTAAAACCTTCCATCAAAATTTTATGTGAGAACTTTTAGTTAAGTTATTTACCAAACACCAGCTTAATAATGAGAAAGTTATTTTACTAAATCTCTCCAAATTCCTGATTATTTTCAAAATTATTTGAAAATCGTTGACAGTGTATTTCATTAGAAATATGGTAAAAAAATGGTAAATATACCAATATACACTTGCTGTTTAAGTTATGTACAAAACACTGTCTTAATATACCAATATATATTTGTCTTTTGTTAAGTTATCTACCAAACATCATCTTAACCCTTCTGATACCAACCCACCTGAAATTGCCCTTGGTTTTATGATAAAAAACCATTTGTTTTAAAGTGTTCATATATAAATTTAAACCTTCCATTATAATTTTATGTAAGAATTTTTCATAAACACCAACGTAATACCGAGAAAGTTAATTATTTTACTAAATCCTTCCAAATTCTTGATTATTTTCAAAATTAATTGAAAATCATAGCCAGTGTATTTCATTAGAAATATGGTAACGAAAGAGTTAAACCTTCTATTATAATTTTATTTAAGAACTTTTTGTTAAGTTATATTCCAAACACCAACTTAACAAGGAGAAAGTTAGTTGTTTTACTAAATCCCTCAAAATTCTTGATTATTTTCAAAATTAATTGAAAATCATAGGCAGTGTATTTCCTTGGAAATATGGTAACGAAAGGGTTAAAGAAGGAAAGAACACTCTGGATAATGTAGTCCTACAAACAACAGCATAGCTGTGGGCTGGTGTGGGGGTCAGTCTGCTGCGGGTGGCACTTTTTGGTGGGGGAGGTGAATGGGCAGAACTTCTGTTCTACTGGATTGAAATAAAAGTGTGTATATATATTTATATATAATAGGCGCAGGCACGGCTGTGTGGTTAAGGAGTTCACTTCGCAACCACGTGGTTTCAGGTTCAGTCCCACCTGCATGGCATCTTGAGCAAGTGTCTTCTACTATAACCTCGGGCCGACCAATGCCTTGTGAGTGAATTTGGTAGACGGAAACTACAGAAGCCCGTCGTATACATATATATATACATTTGTGTGTGTGTGTGAGTGTTTTTTTTGTTTGTTTATGTCCCGTAACTTAGAGGTTCGGCTAAGAGACTGATAGAATAAGTACCAAACTTTAAAAAATAAGTACTGGGGTCGATCTGACCGACTAAAACACAATTGAAGGTGGTGCCCCAGCATGGCTGCAGTCCAATGACTGAAACAAGTAAAAGAGTATATATATATGGGGAGGGGGGGGGGTTAAGTTCCACCCCAGGCAGCACAAACTCTAGCTATGCCACTGCCTACATACCCCTACAAAGACAGGATGGTCATGGCTAGAATGCTTTTGATCAAGGTCTGCTCCATCAAGGTTGACCTGGGGTTGAACAATTATAACATCAACTGTCCTTCTATATATGCAAAGTCATATTTATACCCTATGTCTCTCTTTTAATAAACATTATCACTTCATATCCAATTAGTCAACATCAATGACAATTTACTCCACACAATAGCTGCTGAGGTTGTTGTTGTTGCTATTATTGTGTCAATGTACTCAACAACTACAGCCTATATCATTCTAATTAACATCTAAAACTCATGTCAATTCAATCAACATCACTGTCTGTATTAAATTGGTCAACACCCAGTGCCTATAGCAAATTAATCAATAATTACAACTATATCACATTAGTCTATATATACAGCTCATGTCAATTTAGTCAACATACAGTACATGTATCACATTAGTCAATATTTACAGCTTATGTTAATTTAGTCAACATACTGTACATGTATCACATTAGCCAATATATACAGCTTATGTCAATTTACTCAACATACAGTACATATATCACATTAGTCAATATATACAGCTTATGTCAATTTAATCACTATACCACATTAGTCAATATTTACAGCTCATGTCAATTTAGTCAACATTTAGTATTTATACCACATTAGTCAATATTTACAGCTCATGTCAATTTAGTTAACATACAGTACATATATCACATTAGTCAATATTTACAGCTCATGTCAATTTAGTCAACATACTGTACATATATCACATTAGTCAATATTTACAGCTTATGTCAATTTAGTCAACATACTGTATGTATTATATTGTCTGTTTTAAAATTTTACTTTCATTTCAATCCAATATGAAAATAGGACTTGACTGTTTTATTAGATATATTACAGGGGAAAATATGTTTAGTTTTTGAATATTTTGATGGAAATTTCATCCAAGCATATATAAGCAGTATTGATAAACACAGCCTGTGACTTATATGCGAGTCAAGTACTGAGCCAAGAATCTTGTATGTAAAGTGGTGGGTGTGAGTTATCTGCTGGTGTGACTTATAGGTGAGTATATACGGTAATACTGATAAACAATGTTTGTTGTTGCTACAGCTGTAGCTGATAGTGATGTTTCTGTTAATTTTAGTGCAATTATTGTTAATAAATTTTATTGTTAATAAATTATATTTCAGATTTGGTGTATGTTTGCTTGCAGTTGAAGATACTTCAAAGCCAAACTATCATATACAACTGAACCCTGGACCACATTATATACTGAAACAGACTGATATATGTTATTACTTGAGCATAACACAAGAAGAATATGCTCAGATTATACCTAATATTATTGAGCAGCAATCTTTAAATGGAGAGAGACGCTGTAAGTTATTCTTGTTTTTGAGTAAAAGTGATTTTACTTTTAACATAAAACTTCACACATTAAATAATGGGGTTTGCAGATGTAAACTACACTGGAAATTTCTCATCTTCTATAGCCAATCTCTGCTAATCTCTATATTATAAACGTTTTCTGAAAAGTACCATCTGCTCTCTCTCTCGACACTCACCCCTCTCAAAAGTTTTGGGGTATTCTAGCTCAAAGTGTCTCTTCTCCATTCATCTAAGTTCATCTGCTGGCTCTATTGCTCTCTGAATACCTCCAGATATCAGCAGTTGTTCAATTATCTCTCATCTATCACAAATAGTCCTTCTTTAAAGTTACCATTCTTGGTAACACACAATTCCTTTTTACTCTCACACTCCTACCATGCTTCAACCACTGACATACCAAATCCTTTGGTATTGTTGTTGTAGTGGTTTCCTCAATAGAAGTTTAGTGTTGCATTTGAGTTAAAGTGGGAAAATGGATTCAACTCAAATTGACTTGAGATTTGAAACTTCTGGAGAGAACTTGGCCATGAGGTCTGTGCCTCAAGCAAGTTTGGTAGAACAACTTGAATTCCATTCGGAATATGATTCTATGTTGAAAACATTGCTCCATTGCAACCATTATTTTGTATTTTGAACTGTCTGTATGAATTAGTATCCTCACCTACTCATATGTATGACTGACTCACTAACTCTTCAAATACACCTGCCCTCTTTCTTACTTCTAAACCCAGCTTTTACCCAGCTTTTACCCAGCTTTTACCCAACTATTACCATCTATGTTCCCAATGGATTGTCTGACCACTACCTAATCAAGGCAACTCACCTCACACAAAATAATAAAGGAGTCTGTTGTGTGGTCGGCCAATCTACTAGAAATAGCAGCCAAATTTTCCTTAAATTACACCATACTGTCTTTAAAAAAAGAAGACAGGTTGGTTACAGCTGGAATGTCTTTGTCTTTGATCATAGGTCTGCTCAGTCAAGATTGACATGGGTCTAAACAACACACTTTGCATCATTCTACCATGTCTCTCTTCTGGTCCTGAAGTCTATGTTAACTATGCATGACAGTAAATACTTCACTTCTGAACCATTCTAGGCAACTACAAATGTGATACTATCCTCCTAGGTATGCCCTCCTCATCTCTCACACAACCAAAGCTGACATCCCCACAACCCTTTAGTGGTTCACTCATTTCTGTGCTGCAGCTCTACAGATGAAGAACACTACCTACAATTCTTGGAGGAAATCACCCACTATCACCAAATGAGAAATGTTTACCTGCCACCATAATTCTTGCAAGACAACCACCAGAAAAGCAAAAAATGCCTTCATGCATCACATACCTCCAAGCTCGCCTGCTTCCCAAATTACAGCCAAGTTTTCTGTTCATTTGTCAAGGGGATCTATACTAACTTTTCAGAATTCTCCTATATGTCAGTCTTCAACCGAGAGGGATGTGTAAGTTGCACTGCAGATTAATCCACTGCATTTGCTACCTGCTCTGATTCCAACTTCACATCCACCCCACTTGTCTCACTACCACATACACATAATTACAAAGTGTGCAAATTGCTCTGAGCTCTCGAATTCAACAAGGCTTCCTTATCCTCAAGCTCTGTTATTTAATTTTAGTATGCCCCAAAGTCAGCTTCTATCTTCACTAAAATATTCAATCTTTCTCTGTCTACAGATATCTATCACAATCTATGGAAATGTACAGCATTGTGACCTATTCCCCAAAATGGCAACTTCTCTGATCCTGCCAATTACCATCCAATCACCCTCATTCCAAACATGATAGAAAGAGCCATGAAACAACTACCTCATGTATCACATTGAGTCGCTTTCCCTTCTCAGTGGTCACCTGTATGGTTTCTGTAGAGCCGGATCTACTGGAAACTGCTCCTTTACATCACACATACCAGTTGTCTTTTGCCCCAACAACTTTGTTATTTGGTTAAAGGATTTGCTTCTTCCACATAGAGAACTTTTTCTGACAGTTAAATTCCAGAGTTCCAGAGGGTTGCAATTCTGAAGAGGAAGGAATCAGAAACTGCATCTGTGCAGGTTTTGAGAGTTTAGACATAGTATGACTAACAGGAGGTGAGACAGGTATGTTGAGTAGACCTGGGTGGAGGGGGTATGCAGTTTACTTGTTCAGAGGAGCAGAGACCATTGTAGTAGCTGTAGAAGAGACAGAGAGGGGAATTAGTATGCAAGATAATGGTTAAAGCATGTTAATGAGTATATATGCAACAATACTGTTTCCACTCTCTGATTCACATAAAATATGTATTCAAGTCTTTATTCTAAAGGAATATATACTAATAATGCTTATGGTCTCCAGCCAATTGTTGACTCCTGGATTAGAAATTTACTTTCAGACTTCTCAATCATACTGTACATCAATAGAACTCCCTTTAATTCTAATTCTATTCTCTCTAGTGTAATTTGGGTTTGGTTATATCTCCAATAATTTTTCTTTCTTATATATCAATGATATACTCACTGTCACTTCTATTACACTCATCTGCAGGTGACACTACCATTCACTCTTCCTTAATCTTCTGTGCTTATGCTGCATCCACATGCAAACTCAAAAGCTCTTGCCAGATATGCATAACCTCCATGAACAGAAATCTTGAAAGCTTTCTGCAATGGAGCCATGATAAACTAGTCTCACTTAATAATGCAAAGACACAATAGCTATGCATATTAAGAAAACACTCCAACATCATTACAGCCTCCCTAATCATGAACAACACAGTTGAAATGTTCCAACTACTCTACAAATGCTAGGCTTCTGGTGACTTTTTGTAGCAACTATATCTATATCACATTTCCTCCTCAGGATCGGAAAAAACACTTCAACTCTGAACAGTTGCTGACCTTCTACAAGGCATAAGTACATTCTAAACTATGGTAATGCTCACACATGGGATAGTGCACATGTCCTATACACTCTTGCACATTGTATACTGCATCGAAAAATAGCTTTATACCTAATAGACTGGCTTTCATTCACTAACGCTCTTCAACTATTGGGCCTCTGAATCATTGTGCTTTCCTTTTGTTTCATCTACTGTTCTACAATGGCCTGTACTCTTCTGAACAATCGACATATAACCCACCTTTATGTAAAACAATTTGATTTACCTCCTCTTCTAATCTTATCACTCCTACTATGTCTTACCACTTAACATCTTACTAATCTCTTTGCCTAATATTTTCAACTCAGAAATGTATACTTATGAAATTCTCTCATTTCCAGCATTTTGCTTCCAAACATCAAACTACAGAAATTCAAACAGACCTTCATCAAATTATTCTTACTCTTCAGTCTAGGAAGACCTCCAACAGTTCAGAGTACTGCTCCCTTTCTCTGTCTAACTAATTAAATATATAATTTTTTAAGTGTATCTTAGGAAAGAAATAATATGTTTGACAAGAATTACATAGTCTGTTACTCTACACTTCTGATTCTTGAGCTATCTTACAGGCTATGAGCATGATACTTAACAATAAAAAAAAAAATTATTGCGATCATTCTTACTTTGGAGACTGAATCGTCTTCTCTCTGTTCAGAAAAATTATGTTTACAAGCCTGGCTTTTCCCGTATATATGTTGTTTTATACAAGAAGTTCACAAAATCATGTGCCTATTCTTTGAATTTCTTATTACATTTAAATTTTTTCACTTGTCAAGGTAACACATTTGCAGTTGCAATTTACTAGGATTATTTTCTTGTTCTTCACAGTTATTGATACAAATATGGCAGGTATTGATATACCTATGACAAATTTGTTCAGAGGTAATAATGGTAAACCAATTTGCAAAACTATTTCATCCAGTAGAAGACTACTAATTTTCTAAACCAACAGTTATCCTGTAAAGTTATTTATATGAAATAATATCATCGTAATCATGATCAGGATCATCATCATGACCATCATCATGACCATCATGATGATCATCATGATCATCATGATCGTCATCATGATCATCATCATGATCATCATGATCATCATGATCATCATGATCATCATGATCATCGTGATCATCATCTTGATCATCATCATCATTTTACGCCTGCTTTTCTATGCTTGCATAGGTTGGACAGGTCTTCTTCAGCACAGTGCTTCACCATTTGCTGCTGTTCTTTATCATCTCCTTCAGGATGTTCAACCCACTGAGACCAGCCTTCACCATTTCTTCCCATGTTTTACTTGGTCTTCCTCTTCCACATGATTCTTCCACTTGGATCACTTGGCACATCTTTACTCAACCGTCATCCTCCATACACATCACATGTCCATACCAGTACAGCCTTCAATCTTGCATGCTACATCTGATTCTTCTTATACGCAGTCATTTTCCCATTTGCACTCTGGGATTCAGGCACACTAACATTACACATCTAGTGGAGCATGCTCCCTTCATTTCTTTCCATCCTTTGCACATCCTCTACATTCAATGCTGATGTTTTGCTACCATGAAACATTACACTTCGCACACAAACATCATACAACCTGCCCTTCACTCAGAGAGAGAATCCTCTTGTTGCCAGCAGAGGTAACTTTTTCCACCCTGTTCTATGTTTTTGGAACACCCTTCGCCATTGCTAATTAGATCACCTAGGTAACAGAAGCTATCAACTACTTCTGGGGAGCTTTCTGATTATTTGAAAGAATTTATTTCATGGGTGCTCCTACTGCTAACTACTCCTGTGCATCTACTACATACAAAGTCTTTCTTCTCTGTCAGGCTGCCTGTGATACTACTGCATCTCTTGTGCACCCATAGTTTACATTTAGTACACAGTACAAAGTTCCTACTTACTTCTTTTCTGCATATTGAGCATAGTCACCTCCCTGATGGTAGTAGAGTTCTGTCTTCTTCCCTGCTAACTAAAACTTTTATCCTTGCTAGGCTGAGGCCTCTCAATTCTAGGTTTTCTTTCCATATTTGGAATTTCCTCTCCAACTCTTCAACAGATTCAGCTAATGAGAACTAGGTCATTAGCATATAGAAGTTCCCATGGACAGCCTCATTTGTTATGGCCTGGAGAACAGGAGGGAGCTGAGAACTGATCCATGATGGACACCTGCATGCTAAATTCCTCACTGAACTCATTGCTAACTCTCACTTTGCTGATTGTTTGTACATTGCTTCCATGGCACTCACAAGCCATTAATCTACACCTAGTTTCCTTAGTGACCCCCAGACTACATAGCATGGTACTCTGTCAAAGGCCTTCTCCAGGTCAACGAATGTCAGTTAGAGTGGCTTAATTTTAACTAAGAACTTCTTCTGTAGTTGTTTCACTGGGAAGAAGGCTTCTAGGCACAAACCTGAACTGCATCTCATCTAAGCTAATTTTCTTCCTAATCATTGTGCTATAACTCTTTCTATTACATTCATGACTCGGTCCACAGTTTGATGCTAGTCATTGCTTATGTCACATCTCCATCATATCTGATTGATTATGTGACTGATTATTTGCCAGATATTTTCAGTATCTCAGCGACTCTCCCTGATGGTACAGTTGCTTTTCCTGCCTTCATATCCTTCTTAATCATACTTTTAACTATATCTGTCAACTTCAATAGCTGGTCCCTCAATTGGGTATACTTGGAGTAGACCTTTTCTCTCCCATGCATTCTCCTCATTCAACAACTTCTCATAGTTAAATATAGTAGAGTATCACATATGTAATACCTCTTTCTTCTCACCATTAGTGAGGGTAAGTGCACCACTATCCATACACAAATTTGCTCAATGACATTGTGATTCACACTGACACATTGCTTTGCAATCCAAAATGCCTCACACCTCTGATCTCATTGCAGAACATTGGCAAACCTCATACTTTCAGCTTCTCTCCTTGCTACATATACTTAATGTCTAGCTTCTCTTCTAGCTAACTGATATTGTTCCATGCTTGCCCCTTTCTTCCAATATTTCCAGGCCTGATTTTAGCTTTTATTGCTCTATCTACTGTTCCATTCCATCACCATGTCAGTTTCTCTCTGGCTGGAACCTTGCTTCATTCACAGATATGGTCTGTGACTCACAGCAAGTTTTCTCATAGAAACTTTCAGTTGTCTACTATGTCATAGCTCTCTATCTTCATCTCCTTATCATCATACATGTCAACTTGTATCTCTTTGAACCTACATCTAGCTGAGAGATCTTTCAGCTTCCATAACTTCCCTCTCGAGATTGTTTTGTGTCCCTGTATCTATGCAGTTCTTATCCTGAAGTCGCTGATCACTAGTCTATGTTAAGTGGTACGTTCTTCACCTGGGAAGGACTTAGTATTTGCAACTAGTTGCCTATCCAATTTCTTGGTGAGTCTTTCTGGCTTGCATGTTAACCTGATTTCTAAGTATCAGGTAGTTGGCCAGTCTCTTGAAGTAAGTGTTGCAAATGGTTAGGTCATTTGCATCACAGAACTCCAGGATCCTTCATCCCTCCTCATTCTTCATACAATATCCATAACCTCCATGTATGCTGGAGTAGCCATATAGTGTTGTCCAACATGCCCATTAAAGTTGTCAGCTGTAATAAAGAGGTCGCTCTTATTCGTTACCAAGGTAGTCTGCACAAGGACATCATAGAAATGGTCCTTTTGCTCATCTGTCTGTCCTGATTGTGGTGTATATGCAAAGACCACTGTTGCTGTTATGTTGAATATGTAGCGGTTGTCTCCCTTGGCTGGATATCCAGCAGCAGTGAAATTGTCTCCCCTGGTGGTGAGGCAAATCACCACCAGGTGGGGCCACCCTTGAGCTTACGCTGCTGCTGCTTAAACTATTTCTCTTGTGCTACGAATCTCGACCTGCCAACATCGTTGGGAGAAAGCTCTTCCAACCGACACTTCAGCCAAGCAGCAACGAACTCCTACGAAGGAGCTACTAGGTAATTGGGATTAATATCGACCTTCGACAACCACCTACAGTATCCCTTCTCCTTGATTCCAACACAACCACGGTTCATATTGAACTACGTAATAAATATATATTGTATATATAACTACTTCGTTGCGTTCCTTGTGTGGTAAAGTATAAACTCTTTCATATTCCTTCGCATACATTATTGAACAGTCTACGGACATATCTAACCCGTAACAATGCTATCTACTTAATTTATTCAAAAGTGTGTACATGCATATATAAAGACGTTTTCTCTCAATTCTTTGAGAGTCAATACTAATTTGAGGCTGCTCCTTCGTTGTCTTTATCTCATCCCTGCCTAACGAGATTAGGAAATCAACCTGGAGACAATAGACATTTCAGTAAGCAACTTTATCTGTTTGTATTTCATTGTCTTACTGTTCATTTGCTAACGTACGATTGCCTACAGTTTTCAGTTAATTGGTATAATTTTCAGGCTAATTTAATGATTTACGTTTCAGGTCGTTTGTGTTTACATGGATATATTAACAAAAACGTGCCTTAATTTGATGACTGAAAGCATTTTAATGTGAAGTTTTATTTCAAATATTTTTTCTCTCTCCGGCCTTCTTCATAAATCAACACGTTGTTGTTGTTGTTGTTGTTGTTGCTTAACCCCAGGTCAGTCCTAATCGAATCCGTGAAGTACTGGGGGTCGACTTATATTCCTATAATGCATCCTAGATGTGAATGGAATTATTTAAGACAACACATATGATCAAAGACGTTCCAACCGTCTCCATCCCACCTTTTATTCAGACATCTAGGACTACATTATTTAACCTATCACCTTTCCTTTTAAAGATGGTAAGGTCTAGTAGGTCGATCGGCCACACAGAGGCACCCTCGTGGGTGCTGGAATTCAACAGTTTCTTTTTCTTAGGTCTGTCCGATAGGTTAAACGATGTTCATTTCAGAATTAATATTTAGCATAAAAGTATCATTTCGTAGTCAAAATTATTTTAACAATACCGTTAAATAAGTATATTTATTTTAATAGTAAAATTAAATTTTAATAATGAAATGAAAAGTGTAGACGTAAAAGTATTTATCTGGTTTATCTTATTTTATTATTTAAAAAAAAGTGAATTATTGCTTTCTTCAAATTTGAGGAACCTTGACAAAAATTCCGTACTTCGTCTTGATGAAATCAAAGCTCTCTTTGATATTGGACTTGTAATTCCATATTTTCTAAGCTTGTTAAAGTTAGTTTCTAAATTTATTTCTGAATTATCATTTGAAGTTGTCACATTTTCGTAATTCACGGGATTTGGTGGTTTGCTGCTCAATTGTGATTTTAATTCTAATTGATGTGATACGACTGACTCAGGTGACTCAATTGGACAGTTTAGGTTCACAGCCAACTCATCTTTGATATCACTAATAACGCTTGATTCACTAGAGTACTCCCCTTCACTCAAAACTGAACAAACTGGTATTTTAACAACCGAATTGTGGCTAGTAGAGACATGGTTTTCTGGTACTTTTATAGGCTGTTCTCTTGTGTCAGGAACAGAATCCTTTAGGTAGCCCATAATGAGATTGCGGTTTTCCTTAATTACAGATCGGTTTTGCTTTCGCTTTTGCACAACTTTCTGCTTCTGCTTCTGTTTTTGGTGAAGTAATTTTTCAGAAGACATTTGAGAACATCCATGAACATTAGTTTTGGTCTGTTTATCGTGACATTTTAGAAGTACTGAATTATATTTTGATTCCAAATTGTACAACTGTCGCCAGTTTGGCACAGGTGTGCCAGCAGGGCTCGGTTTGTTTCCTGAAGTGTTATTACAAAACAGTAAAATTTTACCTTTACTATCTGAATGCTGGTCCAAATCCTTGTTCATATTTTCATTCTCTGGCACAATTTGTCGTTTTGCCCTGCGTAAGCGGAAAGATGTTCGAAAAGCATTTGGTGATAGAGTATTTCTGGTCTGAGCGGAGAACACGTTAACTCGAACAACATTAGAGAATTCTCTTCTCTCAGGATATTCCATCGTTTCTAAGGAATGATCAAGACAGTTTCGTTGAACACGTTTCGTTAGTGGGAAGTCAAGTGACTTTTTAGGCAACAAAAACGAGTCTACATTATCAAAATTGATTCTGTCGGGATCATTATCGTATTCTGGTATTTTCAATCTTGGTATTTCATTTATATTGATTTTGTATCGGGAATTAACCCGTAACATTGCAGGCGCATTTGTGTTGTTTTCAAGGGACAAAAAGTGTTTTCTATTAGTCATTGGTAAGTGAGTCTTAATTTGTTTGCTGTAATCATACTCCTTAACAATGCTGCCTTCACGAATCTCATTATTTGTATTATCTTTATTAAGATTGTCCTTAAAGATAATATTTCTAACAACATTATCAGTAGTAATATTTTCACTTGCTACATTATTATCTTGAGCATCATTATCACTAGCAACATCATCATCTGTATGATTATCATTACACACTTTATCATTTACAATGTTATCGTTTACTATATTACCATTAACATTACACACGCTATCATTAATGATATTCTTATAATTACTAACATAATTTTGCAATTGTTCATTATCACCATAATCCGTAACATTTTCTTGTTCTAAAGAGCAAGTAATACGTTTCTGTTGTTCAATATCAGATTGATTGATGTCCTTCGTGTGATTGGAATGATGATCCATAGGATCCCGGCCACTTTCTTTGTACATCACATTCATAGATCTCATATCATTTCTGGCCATTGGTTTTCTACAATATGTACTGCGGATGCTTTGTTTTCTGATAACATCCCTGTTTAATCTTAACAGAACCCCGACAAAGTCATTGATCTCCAACTTATTTCTGTCCTTACATTCTCGTGTTAAATACTTTTTGAGTTGATAATCCTGCAAGAAATTCTGTAACTCACCACTCGGGCCAGGTAGGGTGGCTCGTAGTGTTTGGTCAAATAAAAACGTTCTCATCTGAACGCTTGAACGTCCGTTTCGAGGTGTTTGATTCATTGTTAGCATAACGTGTTAATTATTCGTGTAGCTGTAGATTCTTCTGGATATATTAACATATATTAACATATATTAACAGGGAAATGTTTGAGTTTTCAACAGTTAAATATAACTAATATCCAATGAAAACAGAAGTTGAACCTTTCCAACGCAGAATTTGAACATCTTTCAGTTCTGAAAATGAAAAGAAACGATTATATAGTTATTTATTTGAAGTGTTGACATATTTTTATGAAGCGCAATACTTAATTTGTAAGAAACGTAGGCATAGGCGCACGCATGGCTGTTTGGTTAAGAAATTTGCTTCGCAACTACGTAGTTCCGGGTTCGATCTCACTGCATAGCAGCTTTGGCAACTGTCTTCTACTATAACCTTTGGTTGACCAATAACATATGAGTGGAATTTGGTAGACGGAAACTGTGCAGAAGCCTTTCGTGCGTGTGTGTGTGTGTGTGTGTGACCGTGTCTGTGCCTATTTTTTTACATCAGTCAACAACCGGCATTGTTTATGTTGTGTCTGTTTATGCTCCGAAACTAGCGGTTCGACAAATAGAGATCGATAAGATAAGTAGTGGGATCGTCATGATCGACTAAAAACCTTAAAGACGGTGCACTAGCATGGCCGCTGTCCAATAACTGAAACCTGTAAAAGAATAAAAGAATAGACAGTTTAATTTACACCATTTATTGATGAAGCTTATTTTATCTACCTCAGCGGAATTTGAACGCACAAATAAATACTGCAACATATTTAGTCTGGTGAGTTACCTTTCTGTCAATTCATTGCCTTAAATATTTGAAATATTGAAATTTCTTTTGGTGCTACACATATTAAAATTGAAATATCTTTTGCAGCTTGTCCAAAGAGGAAAAGCCCTGACCTCAAACATTTTAACTGCGTCCACCACACAATTTCTTTCGTTATAGCCCCTAGGCAGAGGAAGACTAACCGCCCTTTCTTGTCAAAGGAAGACTAACCGCCCTTTCTTGCCAAAGGAAGGCAACGGGTTGATCTTCACGATAGACTCGGCTGATGGTCAGATCCGTCCTACATGTGATAAACTGTTCGACATAAGCCCTCAAATCGGCAATGCATGGACAATGAACGAGTGCATGCAACGATCGTTCCGTCACCCCACACGTATCTCGGACAGGTTCGCCTGCTGGCACTCCCGTACCTGTAGTACCTGTACTGAACGCTACTATGTAACACTGACAGGCCAAGTACTTTTGGAAGTTGTCCATAATCACCGACCTGAAAGTCCCCCAGAAGACTGCGCAGACTGTCCTAGTCAACGCACAGAGTTGTTCCCAGGCCATACCGTTCACACCCTCCACCAACCCTCTATAGAATGTTAGTGAGTTGGTTCTATCGACCGTATTGCGCAGCTGGAGAAGTGTAGTGAGCGCCTGGCAACACATTCCAGATGTCAAACACCCATTCAATTAAAACGCAATAACATATATAACGTTGTCAAGTAACAAAACAACTAGGCTTTATTTTTTCAAAAGAGCTAGAAAACTCTTCAGACTTAATAAGTTGTTAAATCTCTACAAAGATTAATTCGACTTATATTAGAATACCGAACACATATCTGAGTTAGAGCTACTGCTACACACTCAAAACATTATATACTACATCCAAAAAATGCCATTCGGCTAACGGGCAAAGATTCACTCACCAAGAAGCTACAACCACTGGTACACATATGCCGCCTCTTCTACCGCAAGTAGAACAGTCTCTCTGCTTCTTCTACCACTATTAAAACAATCTATGCTCCTCTAAATTAGCACCACTGTGTACCATCTTTGCTCTCGCCTACCTGACATACTTGTCTCTCATTTTCTCTTCATCTTTATTGTGTCTTCCCTACGAAGCCCATCACTACACAATTTAGCGTAATCAATTCTTACAGAACTGCAACTCCCTCGAATCCCATCCTTGCCCTCGTTTCCTTTATATATATA
>JAOPJM010001463.1:33006053-33019210 GCA_027124095.1 Muusoctopus leioderma | reverse complement strand
CAGTATCTGTGAGGGCAAGTGTACCGTTATCATGTCGCACGCACTTCTCCCCAACAACATCGCGATTTTCCCTCACATATTGACTCGCAACCCGGAATACCTCAATCATCTGATCTTCCCGCTGCAGAACATTAGTTATAATACTAAATGTGTTAAATAATTTATATTTAGTATGTACATGCATCAGTGGTATAGTGGATAAGAGAATTACTACCCTTAGTTTAGAAATAATAGCCCGAATCCAGTTCAGTACTATGTACATATCCATGAATAAGCTATCTTATGAGGATCAGAGATCAAACCTATCGAAATGAAGTGTAAATGTAAATATTTAAAACAATGTTCCATCTCGAAAGATATGGTTAATAGTCTGAAAAATTATAATTACATTAACAATAACTCATCTTATGCATTTTGTTGTTGTTTCAAGTAGATCATTCTTTCAGCCACACCTTGCTCTCTCTAGTCTTGGAAAACATGTAATTAAGCCCCTTTCAAGGAAACAATCTTGTACCTCATCCTATCTAGTCTTGGAGAATATACAACTAAAACCCTCAAAGTCACTACAAATGCTAGGCCTCACAATCTCTGATAATCTTTCCTGACAACCCCACATGTATAAAATAGCTAAAACTGCATCCTAAAGACTAGGCTTCCTCTTCAGGGCCAGAAAATACTTCAGCTCTGTTTACTTGAGGACCTTTTACAAATATCAAGTAAAACCCACAATGGAGCACTGTTTCTGTATCTAGAACAGTGATACTGCTACACACAAACATCCTACATCACATCTAAAAGAAGGCTATCCAACTGATTGGCAAATACTCACTCAACAACAAACTACAACCTCAAGCCATTGATGTGCTGTCTCCTCTCTACCTCTGCTTATTCCATTGCTACTACAATGGCCTTTGTTCCTCTGAACTAGCTAGTTACTCACCACCTCCACCTAGGTCCAACCAATTCACTCATCTCTTCTCCTCTCATCACTCCTACTGTGTCTCATTTCCAGGTCCTCCACTAACCACTTTTCCTAATCCTTACTCCCCAGAACATCAACTTGCTGTGGAATTTCTCTCTCTGACTACATTTTTCTTGAGGACATTGACTTATAGATGTTCAAGCTGAACATAAGCTATATTGATCTCTCCAGTCTCAGAGGAGTTTCAAGGGTCATGGGCATAGCCAGTTCTTCTAAACTAAGCCATAAAAAGGAGTTCTACTACTAAAGTAATACATTTTTCAGTAAAATTTCATTCCTCACAAGTAAGACAATTTTGACTCATTTCAACATTCCCTAGTTCTAAGTTTTACTAGGTAGTAAATTCAGCAAGTCCTCTAAAAGTAACAGATCCAAATAGCATTCCATCTATCACAATCAGTAGTTAAGCCATTGTGTTCCACCACTAAAATTAGGCAACAATATGATGTATTCCAAAAAGGTAATGTATTTGACTCCTTAAACAATCAGTTAGTTGATTTTACTATTTTATAAGTGAAAAATTTTAATAAGGAATTATGGTGTACAATGGATGAGTGTTTAAAGTGGTGGACTACTGACCACAAGGTCATCATTTCAAACCTTACACCAGATATTGTGTTGTGCTCCTGAGCAAGCAACATAACTACTTGTTCCAGTTTACCCGAGTGACAAAAACAAATCCCACTCCGCCTTCATAGTTGAATTGTTGAATGTAGGAAGATAATCCAACTGTAAAAACTGTTGCTCCAACAAACTATCCTACTCATGGAAGCATAGAAAAATGAATATAAAAACAGTAAAAAAAACACTATATTTTAATTCTTTAAATATTCGACTTACCTTAGTATTTAGATTAAAGGTAACCACTTCTTAAAGGTAGTCCTCAACAAATTCAGAAAACTTTGAAAGCCAATTTGAAATCATTCATACATTAAATAGAGTATCTCATTAAGAATCCTTAATACTAAATTCCTACTTATAGCCTCTACCTTAATATGATAATGTGGATTGACATATTTCTCTTTGAGTGTTCAGTATGTGTTGATTCTACCCTTTTCTGAGTCATTCTTTAATGTTCATTCATTTTACTATTCGTCTTTCTACTTTAAACAATATCCACTTATGATGATCCATCGGAGACTTTAGAAATTCTTAGGAATTGCTCCTTCAATCAAGTAGGATCTCCTTTGCAAATATTACTCGGTAAAAAATAGACTCCTGCTTCATTCTTCCTGGGCAGCTTACCTCTTGCAACAGATCTTTGGACTAATCATTTTCAATTACCGCATAGAAATACCAAATCTTTAATCATATAAATTATATCTAGAGAAAGATATAATCCTTTCCTTTAGAATAAAGAATTGTAGTTTAATATTTTTAATATTTGGCATTGTACCAATGTTAGAAATCAATATTTGTAGAAAAGATTGGACAGTGTGGAATTGAGAAAGTGAGATACAGTGTTAGTTATGGGAGGAAGATAGCTGCATATGACAGGTATATTTAAGAGGTTAGCACTATAAAATTTACAAGTCATTTGTTAGCTTCCAGTGATGAGTTCAATTCCTCCTGTAGGTCTAGAGAAACCTTCCAGAGTCCACTAATTGTCTCGGTCTTCTTTGCCATTGGCTCTATACTCTAGTTCAGATTACAGGCTGCATGCATACAGACATGTATCATACTTCTAATTGAGTAATATAGGTTTAGATTAGCAAAGTGCTATTATATTGATTTTATTATAAATTCAATTAGCAGAGATATGACACAGCTCTATCATGAACCAATAATTTGAGGCAAATAGAAAATTTTCATATTAAATAGATAGTTTTTCTTCATTGCAATCTAATATTTTAATGGTAGAAGCACATGTAAAGGCGACCAGTAATCCATGATTAACTGCATATAAGCACTATGAAATTAAATTTTGGCTCTTAAAGTGAAGCCCAATCTCATTTCCTTGAAAGATCACTCAAGACAGTTGTATCAAGCATGTATCAGGTTTGTGATAATTTTGGTTATGTGCAAAATGGAACTGTATTTGTTTGCATTTTTGAAACAGTTTTGTGCAGATATGCAAAACTAACATGAAAGTGAATAAAAAGTGAGAGTCCATGTTAGCTTTATGTATCTACCCAAGACTATTTCAAAAATTCAACCACATATTTACCCTTTAATCCTAGTTTACCCATCACTAAAAATAAATAAAATCTAAAACTACAATTGTTGAGCCTGTATAGACTATATTTATTTTCTAGAAATGTTTGGTATTGTTAAGTAATATATTATCACAGTAAAATATATAATCGTTGTGCTTATGATTATACAGACTTTTAAAAATTATGAATGGATATTCTTGTGATTAGAAAATGAGACGAGAGAGGCAGGGATATATAGAACCAAAATTAAGTTAATGTTAACATATTTAATGTAGTGAGCATCAAAAATCTAATTTTTTAAATACTTGTGTGGTGAGGAAAAGACAACATTACCTCAATGACTAATATTACTTTAACCATTTCAGCAAGCACAGGAGACAACTGCCGACATGTTTTGGTCTTATTAGACCTCTTCAGCGAAGCATAGACTTCATCGTACTTACCAAAGTAGTGATGAGAAAATCACTAAGTAGATGTACAATATTGTACACAATTAAGTGCAAAAAATTAGCATATTTAAAAACATATATCACTGAGGTTAATTACTGAGAGATGTCACCCACATGAAAAACAACAGAGGAGTAGAGGCCATTATAGTAGCAGTGGTAGAAAAGGTAGAATAAGTAGACAGTGCATTTGTGAGATAGAGCTTGAAGTGTATGCCAATCACTTGGGTGGCTTTTTGGGGGATGTAGTTTAGGATGTTCATATGTATAACAGCAAGACCGTCCCAGATGTGGGAGCAGTATTCCATGATGTGTCTCACTCGAGCTTTATAGAGTTAGCAACTGTTGGGAGATGAAGTATTTTCTGGCCCTGATGAGGAAGCCTAGTATTTGAGATGCAGATCAACAGGAAAGGTCATCAGTGATTGTGAGGCTGAGAATGTGTAGTGACTTTGAGGGTTTTAGTTGCATGTTGTCCATTATTAGAAAGGAGTTAGTCAAGATTGTTTCCTTGGTATGTACAATGATTGTGAGTTTGTGCTGATGAAGGAGACAAGATTGACATGTTTCCATTGGAGAATGTTTTCAATGTTTCTGTTCGTGGAGGCAGTGCAGGTTTGGCATGAGGTGTCTATGTTACATATGGATGACGCCTGTGTGCAGCACATTAGCAAGGAGTGAAGGGTGTTATCATTTGTATAGGAGTGGGCATTGTTGGCAGACCCACACTTTATCAAATGTGATAAGTAAATGTGAAATCAATTGATTCAGTCAGATGGAAGAATAGACTGGTAAATAAAGGCAATTAAAAGTGTGTGAACTTTGAACAGAATAACGAAGTTTAAATTAGCAGGTGACATGAACAAAAATACTGAGGAATGGATATTTTGCAGATCTGTTTAACCAATATTACCAATTTATGTTTACTCTTCTATATATTTGTTATTTTTTTTTGCAGTATGTAACTTACAATATGATGGTTAATAAATCCTTTCATTTTTTGTTTTATATCTTTATAGATATCCATAAATATGTTCATTAAAATGTTTAGATAAAAACAATCATGATATATATATATATATATATATATATATATATTCATATTTCAATATATCCTATAATTTGCAATATATCTGTATGAGTAATGTTAATTCAGTTTTATTATTACTTTTTTTAACTTTCAGACCAAGCTCACAATTTTTGTATATTATAGCACATTTTCCTCTAGTATATTGGTTGGTTGGAAAACTTTCTTGGTAAGTATTGAATTTGGTGAAAAAAAAAGGAAGAAACTAAATATGAATCTTTCTCTTTATTTAAATTTTATTTATGCTACATCTTATAAGATGCTATCCCACAATCATCAGAATTCTTCAATTATATTCAATCAAAATATGAGTGTTAAATTATATATATTTCTAGATTTAAATTTTCCAGGCTTCAAACTTTTAAACACATCTTTTATTTTATATAACTCCATTTTTATCTGTATAATTTATAAATGAATTGAAGTAGATAGATACAATAGATTTAGATTTAGATAAATAATATAAATAAAATGGTAAATATTTGTCAGCACTAAACTTCAAAAACTATGTAGTATTGGAAATAATAAAAAAATAACTTCATCATTTGATAAATTTCTAAAGTGCTTTTTGAATTTTTTTAAAACCTTTCATTATCGTATTTCTAATCATATGCCTATGATTTTCAATTAATTTTCTAAATAATCAAGAATTTGGAGGAATTTAGTAAAATAGTTTTCTTGATTTTAAGTTGGTACTTGGAACAAAACTTAACAAAAAGTTCTTACATAAAATTATAATGGAATGTTTAAATGTAAATATGAACACTTTAAAACAAATGGTTTTATATTATAGAACCAGGGGTGGTTTCAGGCAGGTTGGTATCAAACGGGTTAAATAATTCAAAAATATGAATTTCCTTTAGCTGACGTAGCAAACTGTTCCTTTTTTTTTATTATAAAAGATTCTTGTTTCAGCCCTATATGATGTAAAAATAAATTTTAACCTTAAGTTTAGTATGTTATTCATTATAATAAAGATGTGTACATGTATTTATAACATGTTTGTGTACACCCAAACGTGAAACGGCACTCGCTGTGTGTTTATTTCCGGAGAACAACTTCTCCCTAGAGACTTTGTGTGTTAAAAACACCACATGCTCCAAATGACATCAACAGACTATCAGACACCACTGTTTCAGCATAATTTTCACCTCTTCAGTGACAGGCACCACATTGATCATTTGGAGCTAACTAGGAACCTCTGTTCCTATATAGAAATCAGCAAATAAAACATTTGCTGATGTATGCGGAAGCTTGCCAGGCTGAACTTAAAATAGTATAAGCACTTGAAACAGCAGAGATCAAAATAAAGATGTGTACATGTATTTATATCATGTTTGTGTACACCCAAATGTGAAACAGCACTCGCTGTATGTTTAGTCACAGAGAACAACTTCTCCCTAGAGACTTTGTGTGTTAAAAACATGACATGCTCCAAATGACGTCAGTGGACTGTCAGACACCAGTGCTTCAGTGTAATTTTGCCTCTTCAGTGGAGCTAACTAGGAACCTCAGCAAATGTTTTGTTTGTTGGAAGTTTTATGATCTTGATGGTTGAAGAGATGTGGCCTTCTTATAACACTTTAAACTTTCAAACTTGTCTTATTTTTATCAACCTTCTCCAGTTTCCTGAAATGATAGGAAATATAATCGCTAGGTTCAGAAGTTTGCTAGATAGTGTTCAACACTAATTCATACAATTCATTCTTGAATTCTTTTACTTACGTTGTTTTGTTTGTTTGTTTTTTGTCTGCTTTACATCCAATTTTTGAATGCAAGCATGGGTGGTATGGTTTTAGTTGGAACAGTTGTTTTTGACAGACAGATACCCTTTCTATCACTAACTACTTAGTTAGTTAGAACTGTTGAAGTTTTATAAATAATTTTATTGGTTGCTTTCTTGAAATACTCAGATTGTAAGACTTGTAATTTTTCTAGATGTGAATTGCTTTACATATTTCAAATAAGTATGATATAAACACAACCACTTTGAGGTGTGCCTCAATTCATCACTTATTTACCACTAAAACATGTATGACAACGGAATCTAAATAAAGATGTGAGATACAACTTTGCTTAAATTTATCTTGTAATTAATTTTCATTTGTATAAACTGTTATCAAATTTTATAATTTTCCACCTAAAAGATAGATTCATTCATAATGACATTTACTATGTTAGTAAATATGTATTGCTTCTATTTCCAGTGTTGATGATCTTCTCAAAGCTGGTATCACAAAAGCCAGTCAAATAGTTGTAGTGAAAAGAGAAATGACAAAGTCAGTATCTGATACAACACTTATGGATACAAGCACCATTCTTGCTGCCCAACAGATATTCAAGTGAGAAATTATGAATTATTTCAGCTGTCCTGAAAGAAAAACTTGTGATTTGTTGTTGTTGTTGTTTAGCCCCAGGTTAGCCCTGATTGAGCATATCTATGATCAAAGGCATTCCAGCCATGACTATCCTATTTTTTCAGTCATTGTGTATCTAAGACTACATTATCCATTATGTCACTGGATAGGGTGTAATTAGTAGCAAGCCAAACGACTATGTAGAGGTTCCCTCATTTATTCAAACATGTGATTTTGTTTTGTGTCAAGGTCCATAATTTCATTCCAATATTGAGTGCAATCGAAAGTAAATTGTCAAAAATCTTTGTTTTTTCTATATGAGCTTTTTCTTTTTATATATTTCAAAAGAAATATTTTGAAGTTCTTACCATTATGTTTATATTTCTTCATTTCTCAAAATTAAAAAAATGCCTGGTCTAAATGAGTTCAAAACATCCCAAAGGAAGTAGATTATAAGTTAAGCCTCAGTTTCAGTTGAATTTAAAATACTGAAAATGTCAACATTACCTGCCATATGTTGCAGATAATAATTGAGTTTCTCTTTAAGAATGCTTACAACAGTTAATGGATGAATAGAAATTAATTGCTATAAAAAAAATATCATCTAAAAAAATCAAATATACCTTATGAGTATGTTTTTAGATATTAGTTTTCAATAATTTTCGATTGACTTAACTTTTATATTTAAAAGAAAATCTTTATTAAATGTTTTGAAAATTTAACCCTTTGAACTGGTCATTTTTATATAAAATGTACCACATTCCCTGGGCATTTTTGGGAGTGTACATTGAAACTGGTATTCATTACCCTTTTCTCCACCTCCCATCCTAACTCTACTGCTAGGCCTACCCCTAGCCACTAGATGGGGCTAGAATCAACATCAGAAGAATCAGTAGTATCAGAATGGTGGCTAGAAGGATTATAAACAAAGCTGTCACCACTTCCGGGTTCATTTTCACTATCAAAACTCCCACCCTGATCACTACAGTCTACCTCCACGATCGGCTCGGTATCACTGGCAATGTCAATATCGTCTTTAGACTCAAAATCATTGGAAAAACCATAGGTTTGCTCATCTAACTCTTCTTCAAAATCTCCTTAGTCTAATAGATCCAACACTTTCCGGTGAAAATTCACAGAAAACATGAGTCAAATATCAAATATTTGATCGCACGGCTTCCGGCTGTTGTTTGACATGAATCTATGAAAGAACTAATCTGATTGGCTGTTTAGTTGCTTAGAAATCGATGTTTGTAAACAGAACTACGTGAAAGCTGAAATTTCAGCTGTCGGTATTTTTATGATGAACACATTCAAGCCGAAAAACTGGTGCGCTGGGTTCAAAGGTTTAAAACAATGTAAATTCTTTAGAATAACATTGATTTCTAGCATTTCCTTTTTGAATATTTATAATAGCTGATAGAGATCAAGAAACTATCATTTCCTTTTACTGAAGCAAATTTTCCCTCCTTTTTTCTCCTTTTCTAACCATACAACAAACTAGTAATTTTCACTCAACAGATAGAGAACAAAGCAATGATTAAATACATTGTAATCTTTCATTGAAAGATTATTTTGCTTAGAATAAGTAAAAATAGTTTCATAAGCATTATGTTAAAATCTATTACGATCTACACCAACCTTACCTGGGCTTTTACAAACTGCAAAATACTACAGACTGTCTAAAATAGCATTCTCCACATTATAACAAGCTTCACACATATTACACCTATTGACCACCAACACAATGGAAGAAAAATATTAAAACTGATAGACCACTAAGGTACATGAAGATCACTTATACATAATCTGCTTCAAACCACTTAGCTTATGCAATTACATGTCCAATAAATTATGAACATCTATCAACAACAGCCTGAAAACTGCTTCAACAATTATTTTCATTGAAACATTCACAAAACACATATCTACAAAATAACTGCAACGTCAAATGTCCAATTAAGTCAAACTTTGTTCTGAATTGACTAGCATGTTAATTGTTACCAACTATAATAATCTACATATCATCAAAACAGAAGTCCTGATTGCTACTCTGCACTTCATAAGATAAACCACTGCATGACAGAGTATGTCATATGGCCCCAAACATTTGATTGGACAGTTTTATTCTATAGTCTCTTAATCTAGAGTACAATATTTAACTTTTCAAAAAGAAATTCTCAAAACATCTAATAATGATTTTTCTAAATTGATCTTCAGACACACCTCTTATTGATCCAATTTTTCATCTCCCCATTATAGCTCATAAAAATGTTCTTTCAGTAGTTCTATAAATTGTAGAGTTAAATTCTCAACCAAGATTAATAACTTTATTGTTTTGCCAAAAGTAACTTTTTGCCTTATGTTTATGTTATATTAGTGGATTATGTTTCTTATTTGTATATTTTTAATTTAAATTTTAAGTTAAGTCAAGAATCTAGAACCTTAAGTCCATTAATTTATAAACTACAAATGCTAGAGATTAGCCAAAATAATATTTCTGTTAATTGGATATAACATCATGGATATCTAAATTCCCTATTTATATAGCTATCTATAATTTATTGCTAAACCATTTTATTCAAAATAATTGACATTGACATTATTTCTTAACTTTCAGGTTGTTTCCAAGTGCTAGGATATTAACTGAATTGGATCAAGCATCAAATATGAGATTCATGAACTTTAGAGTCCTAGATAACTATTCAATGCAAACTGCTAAATTAGAAAAGGTTAGTTTTGACTTTTAAATAATATTAGAATGGTAAGGATTGCTCTGGCTCATCTTGTGTGTTTGTACTTACATGGCCTTTAACAGCATGATTCCTGGTTGCTTTTCAGGTATTGTATTTTTCATATCAATTTTAAGGATATGTTAGGTGACGAAACCATTATTTTGCTTTAAAAATAAATAAAGCAACATGCCAAAGAAATAACTGTGAATAGATACATTAATTGTTTATGCAACTGTAAGTGAAACATCAAAAATATTCAAAATGATTTCTCTGTGATTTGTTTAAATAGGACAAGGCTCAGTCTCACGAAATACTGATGCAGTAAATTAAAATGTTACATCTAGTTATCATTAAAAATGAAATAATGTAATAAGCTCTTTCTCTACTATTAGCAGGAAAGCCTTTGAAGGATTTTCTTACTTTCTACCATTTTTGGCAACATATTCTACTTGTGTATAGGGATTCAATTCTAAAATTAAGATACTGTATATTCTGATCACCTGCTAGATGTATTTTGTTTTTCTTTTTATGTGTCAGTTTATCTGTTTTTCTCAATATTTACATTTATTCAGGTATTCTTATTTTTATGTATGCATCTGTGTGTATATATGCATACAAATTTGCATATATATATATGCATGTGTACATATGTATATATAATACTCTACCTAGAGCCTTATGCTTTATTGCCAATGTTTCGGATATGTCTTAAATATATTGTTAGTTTGAGCTATCATCAAAATCCTTTTTGAGGCTTTCTATACCAAAATTGATGAGAAATATAAAAATATTACTGGTGTCTTGCCTTCATCTGCATAGCAAGAGTCTTGTGCAAGTCTTGGACAACTGGATCATATTCACACAAGGCCCTGTGGAGAGCATCAACTAAATTGTGAGTTACCCACAACAGAATCCTAGAGAATTCCAAGGCAACTATTTTATGGGTAACTATAACCAGGCATTTGAATTGTCAGGAGGTCAAGGAAACAATATAAAGACAACCTGGTTGCTACACTGAAAAATTTCTGAATCAGTCCCTTTAACATAAGGAAGAAAGCCCTTGACCATGTAACCTAGAAGAGATCTGTGCACTTGGATTGACACAGTTTGGGACACATTACATTCTCCACATGTTGCTGAGACAGAAGACCCCAACAATAGATGCAATGAAAGGTTTAAATGTCCAGTTTGTGGAAGGCCTTACAAATAAACAGCCAGCCTTGCAGTTCATTTCCAAAACCACAAAGAACACTGTGTCCCGAACAGTTTTTCTGTTGAACAATGTGCCAGCTATCATCATTTGCAAGAATGATAAAATATTTTTGAAAAAGTCAGAAAAATCATAAGCTGAAAATATTTAATGAAACAGCAGAATAGATTGTTATGTCTTGAGGAAGAAGAGAAGTCTGAGGTTTTCAGCACTTGTCCTTGAGAGAGAGAGATAGATATATATATATATATATAGAGAGAGAGAGAGAGAGAGAGAGAGAGAGAGAGAGTATAATGTTAGTTGAAATTGGAGGGAGGTGGTGAGAGCTAGGTCAAGTGAAATGGGAGAAGTGAGAATGTAAGGCTAGATATGGACATAAAGGCTCACACAATGACACAGTTCAATATTTTGGACTTATACCCCTCCATATCGAAATCCCTCCTCCTAAACCCCTAGACTTCACAAAGCATTTCACTAGGATTAGCAACTTCAACAGAATAATAATGAATACGAGGAAGTCACTCCAATATCATGATCATTCCTATTGGGTCAAAAAGGAATGTGACTCATTATTCAATGTCTCCATGGAGAGTTACGATGGGGTTGAGGTTGCAGATCTTGTCAGATTATTCATCCTGGACCCCTCAAGAACCACACATCCCTCCATTCGTCAGGCTTGTACAGAGACAACGGCCTAGCAATTTCAAGTAACATGAATGGCCATGCTACGGATAAATGTAGAAAGAACTTAATAGGAATCTTCAAGGAGTTTGGATTAAATATAACTATCATCACCAATCTAACTACAGTGAACTTCTTAGACATTACTCAAGACCTCAAAACAGGCAAATACTATCCCTTTAGAAATCCTATCAAGGAGACTGTGTACATTTATTGGAATTCCAACCACCCCCCAGCTATAATCAAGAACTTAGTAGCCGGTATCAGCAGAAGAATCTTCAATCTATCCTCAAACAGAGATATCTTCGACAGAGCTGCTCCTCACTATAATGAGGCATTAGCAAGAAGTGACTTTAATGAGAAGTTGGTGTATACAGAGGATCCCACCCCCGAAGAGAGTTAGGAAGAGGAAAACAAACTGGTACAATCCTCTATTCAATCTAGATGTGTCCACAAACATAACTAAGAATTTCTATCTCTAATTAGGCAACACTTCCCAAGAATACACAAATATTGCAAGCTATCTGAGGTGAGTTACTCTTGTCTAGATAATATCACTTCCAGCATCACATGCTATAACAAAAAGAAACATACACCTATACAATCTACATCCCAAACACCCACTTGCAATTGCCAAAATCAAACCACCTGCCCACTGAAAGGATTCTGATTTTCCAAAGCAGTTGTTTACAGAGTACTAGAAACAGCGGAGATTGAAATAAAGATGTGTACATGTATTTATAGCACATTTGAGTACACCAAAACATGAAACGGCACTTGCTGTGTGTTTAGTCCTGGAGAACAACTTCTCCCTAGAGACTTTCTGTGTTAAAAGTGGTTATACTATTTTATATACACACACATATCAGCGTACATATACATGGTGGGGTGGGGAGGATGGAAATGGAGGATAGAACATATTTAAGGTTGAAAATTATTGAAAATTTCACTTTAATTTTTAAAATCCAAGAGTGGTTAATTTTATTAATTCTGGTAGAGAAGATGAGGACTTTCTATGATATAATTCAGATGAATTTATTAATTGTAAAGTGAGGGAAGTGAAACTAGATGATTGAAAATAAATTCAATACACATAAATTTTCATTGAAAATTATAGGAATTGCACAAAATGAATGTTAAAAGGAAATGGAAAGAATGAAATATTAAATTTGTTATTCCTATCACATATCAAAAAATCAGCTACAGAAATATTTGTGGAGAATGTCTTAGCATGGTAAAGCATAGAAAAATACCCTATATATTTGGAATTATTCAGGCTAGTTAAACATTTTATGTCAATGGATTACATCAAGAAGTGTTTCTTTATCATAATTATTAATTTTATAAATTTCATTATAAATATTTCCCTTGTTTTTTTATCATTGCCATAATATTTATATCGTCTTCATTATTTATTTCATTAAAATGTTCAAACCCCGCCGAGGCCAGCTTTGCCTTTCATCCATCTGGGGTCGATAAACAAAGTACCAGTCAAGTACTGGG
>JAOPJM010001463.1:32961542-32975296 GCA_027124095.1 Muusoctopus leioderma | reverse complement strand
ATCTCTTGCTTTTCTTTCACTTCACTTTTGTGCTCCAGACTTCTGCTTATGCATTGTACTGAAATGATTGAACATATAAACATTCTTAATGAAAAGGATTGTATTAATAATGATATAGTTTTTAGACTAGCTGTATTTTTATCACTTCTACATGCGCAGTTTCGAAAGCCTTTGCAGCTTTTGACATCCAAAAATATGAAAGATCTACTTTGTACTGAAATTTCATGAGTGCTTCACTGCTGGAATGAAGTTCAAGAAGTTCCTCTGCCAAACTTTAAGACACATCAGCAATTTTACAGTTAAATGAACTCACAGCCATGCGAATCAAGCTCTGGAAAGTAATCAGAGAACCGCTGTTTAAGTTTGATAAGATGCTTTGTAATTGACTCCTTGATGTCACCAAAACTGATATTTTCACGATCTTCTAAAAACTCTGCTAGTTTTAGAATGCGGCTATCTTGTTTTGAACCAATTTATGGTTCCAGTACAGTAGCTTTGATCCTGTTGCTAAAATGATATTGATGTTTTTCCCTTTCATTTCCTTGTTCAACGCATTGACATGCCCAAAGATATCAGCTAAATATGATAAATGTGGCAGCCAAATGGAATTACTGTATTTATCTTCAAGGGCATGTTTTTTTATCTACCAGAAAGGTTTTAAGTTCCGTTGTGAGAGTCCAAACTCTACTGAGAACATCTCCACATGAAAGCCACTTAAAAAAATTCTATATTAATAAAAATCTAATAAATTTTATGGACTGTACTTTTAATGAATAATTATTAGTTATATGTTGTTTCCTTTCAAAACCATTATCATGTATATGAGTCAGTATAATGCTATCTTTTAATGGAATTGTAACTTATTCAAATGTTACTTTATACCAGAAGAAAGAAATATTGTTTTCACATAAAATTGGGGTGAGCGCATAAATTGTGTAAAATGGATTTTAAAGAAGAAGAAAATTAAGTTGGACCCTTTCTATACAATAGTATTTGATGCACTATATAACAGCAGTTCTAAATGGCAAACAGTTTAAACAAACGTCAATGCGATTTTAGATAATGAAAAAGTGTCCGATGCTAGGGAAAAATACTGAAATCAATATCTGTCTGTGTATTGGTGAGTGTGGGTGTGCACCTTTGCTTATGTATGTGTGTTTAGTGTACACACGAACATGCAAACGTGTAAATACGGTCTACTTCTAAACGTCATCCAGAGATGCCGTCAATTAGATGTAAACTGATTAGCCGGTTTCGATTCACTTTTTCATCTCCTTTACATTTATGTTTTTGAGAAAAGTATAAAAGTCATACAATCGTATTACCGTCCCACCTATAAATATGAAGACTTGTAAGAAATAAATTTTGTATAATATAAAAAGTGGGCATTTAACTTTCAGTAGTTTTTTTAATTTTCTTTGCCTCTAAATAAGAAAAAATCTTTAAATTTTTGTTGCTTTAAGTTTATTTGCTTCACATCCTATATATATATCTGTCTAGTAATAAAACATCTTTGAAAATTGGTTCCATATAGATGAATGGCTGAAAGAAAATAAGATGTAAAGATTTTTATTCTATGTTTGTGTAGGTGCACTGACGATGATTAGATTAAACTTAGAATGGGTGGGACTTCCGAAGTTAAACCTAGTGGTGGGCGTTGGTGGTTTTAATTTATTCATTTGTTGACACTACAAGGTAAACACGTGTAGGCGCGCTGACGGTATTAAATGAGTAAAAAGTGAGAGAGGGTACGAGTCGGGGGCGTTGCATCAGTGAACATATAACAACTGCGCGACGAATCTTTATGCCTACATTTTCCGCTGAGCAGCACCGTAAAGCAGTAAGTGTTATTCATAGCTTTTACTTCTTACAATATACACAAACATACACACATACATATTTTTTTATGGTTTTCGTGTATTTTCTATGTCATGTATATTACCTTTTTACTTTTCTACTACTTCCAGTCACATATGGGACACGGCCATATGTAAAATATTTAAAGACATATAATGCGAGCTTCAAATTTACCATAATATTTTTATTTCTAGAAAATCTTTGTTGTATAAAATGTTATTTTTATATACCCTCGATTTTATTGAGTATTATTTATGGGATTAATCTATAAAGGAATATACTGCCAAAGCATCGCCCTTAACATTCCAACCACACTGTCAGCAAGTAAACATTAAAAGCTCCTTTTAATTTTTATATATAGTACTTTCTAATTAATTATTCAATTATGTATTTAAAAGTCCCTTTGGTTTTGGATGATGTTTTTTATTGGGTTAGAATGATGGCATTTTTAAAAAACAATCCTTCTTTGTCAGAAACACTGATCTATCCATTGTTTCAAGTTGGTTTAAAGTTTTATCAGGAGCGTTTATCATTGTTTGTGATATCATACTTAGTTTTAAGTACAGCAACTATAACAATACTATTTATTATTTTATAGTTAGTTTTAAGAGTTCCTGTCTCATTTTCTGCCTTTCTTAACATATTACCTATGTTAAGAATCTCGGTGCTTCACTATTGGATGCAGTTATTCCCAAGTGTATCACATGTGACATTGATAACATCAAAAAGCATGGCCCAATAAGCTGTTGAAATCAAGTTAAAGTAGACGTTGCATCCGACCAATTTTTATAAGAATCTATTGTCTCAATTTCTAACATGTTATTCTATAACTTTTTTTTCCAAAGTTATACACTGAACTTCTTCCTCTACAAAACAGTGTTTGGAAACACTTTACGCAAGTGAAATTAGCCAGATTAGTAACAATCCGTCGTAAAATTCACCATTTCAAAAAAAAAAACAACGCGCTAATCTCACACAATTGTCCATGCACTTTAAGAAACCTTAAGTCCTATACTTAAGTATAAGTACGTTGTTCAACCGATATATATTTGAAAGTTGCTTTACACTAACTGATTTAATATTAGATTCTCGTTGTTATATATATCCCACTCTACAGAAAGAATGAGAAAATATGCCCTAGCTCATTCGTTTATTCTGCTTAGATCCACGGGTATGGTTACGCGTATGTTGCTGAAAACGAATATATATTGATTATATTGATATACATTTGAACCATTCATTAACAACACGTAAAACAGATTAAACACAAACTAAACAAAGAGCTTCTTTTCGGACGCTTGACCTGGTTAAAGCAGCAGCCAAATCTGAATGAACAAACTTCATACTCTCTTTGGGGTATGAATCACGTGTTTAGGCCCTAAATCTTACGACAACGTACCACACAATAAAGACAAAAGAAATGCAATTAGAAATGTCATCGACCGGGGGCCTTCAACAACAGAAACTATAAAAGGCTCCACATATATTGTCCCGCGACAAGTGAGAGTAAATTTTTTACGAAATGACCCATAAAACATCAATGCTAGTTAATCTTACTCAGCTTAGACAAAATTACAGGCACCAGAATAAAATATTACCATGAAAGCTTTATTCAGATTGCAGTAAGGCTTTCTATCAATATTAAAACTGTGTACAGCTATCCGGAGATATAATGTTGAAAATTGCCTATCTTTGTATTGTTAACGACTTAAATGTGTATTTACATTTTAAGGCGACGAATTGGCAGAGTCGTTAAAACGTCAGATAGAATTTATTGGGTATTCGTTCCGGCTCACTGCTCTCAGAGTTCAAATCCCATCGAGGTCAACTTTGCCTCTCATCCTTTCGGTAATGTGGCAGTCTAGTGGCCGTTCACTGGCAGAATCGTTAGAGCGTCGGACGAGATTCCTTGTGGTACTCTCTCTCTCTGGCTCTTTGCGTTCTGAGTTCGAATCCCACCGTGGCCGACTTTGGTGGTGGACTTAATCCCTCACCCGGTTTAACACCACCACCTGGCTCTTGGGTGCATTTAGTGGAGTCCACTCTGTTGCAAGCATTCTAGCAAGGTCTCCGGTCTGAGGATACTTTCTTCCCACCTGTCTCGGAGGCCCTGAAAAGGGGGTGATGGTCCCCGCCCTTCCTCCTGACTAGCCAGTAAAATAAAATAAAAAACACTGCCATACAATTCCTACATTGTAAAACAAAAACAGAAAAGGATAATATGAGCTCATATAGGTATATCTCTCATCTTATTATAACTATTATATCTAAGCCGCGGCTCTAACTAGTTGTTAACTAAGATCTTAATCTCTTTCACCTATCCAGAGACGTTAATAGTAAACCGATATATTAGAAATACATTTACGATATCTGTGTAAAAAGCGCAGTATTTTAGCTTTTACAATTTACTGCAACGTAATATTTTTGTATTTTTTAATTAACACAAACTTGATACACAATCACAGAGAAGACTCAAAGAAAATTCTAGTTTATAACTTCCCGTATGCACTTTCTCAGACAGATACGCAACAGAAACTTGAGTAATGTAATCAAAAATGTTTACTCTAAGATGATACTCTCGAAGGATTCATATTAATGAGAAACGCAATTTCAAACTTTGCATAGTAACTGATGTAATTAGAAGATTCTTTTTTTGTGGGAGTATATGAATAAAATTATACTCTAATTTAATAACTTACACAGACATTTTTCTTCTTTTGCAAATTGTCTGTATTCCGTTTGCAACCTTCATTTTAAGAAGCTAAGCCACTTCCGCGAGATATAGACCAGAAAACCGTTTCGAATCGAAATGTTATTACTAATGGGAAGATTACCGGTTAGGTATCCTTAAATTGTACGCGGACTGAAAATAAATATGCAGTAAATTCCTATATACAATGATGGTTATTGTTGTTGTTTAACCCTATATCAGCTCTGGTCGGGCAGACCTATGATCAAAAGCATTTCAGCTGTGACCATCCTCTTTTATTTCAGACAATGTACATCTAAGACTACATTATTAAATGTGTCCTGGCTATTTAAGGTGGTAGGGTGTGATTTGAGGGAGATTCGGCTGATATTTCTAGCAGGTCGAGAGATCATATGCAGGCTCCATTGTTGGCTTCTATATGCAGTATTTTCAAAGAGTGAACAATTGTTCCAAGACATTCCGAAAGTTTCTCTTAACAACTTATTTATTCATATAACTTCTCTACTGCCAGATAAAAGTCCTACCCACTTACCTTGGATTATTTTTATTTCTATATATAAGCAGTTTAATTATTGATTCATCCATTTTTTGTGTAAGAAAGGAACGCACCTGAAAATTATTTCTTTATTTTATTATTATTATTTTTCAAATTGTCATTATAAGCGTTACATTGTTTCTACTTCTACTTGCCCTATATCTATGGACAGCTTGTTTCTGTATCTTGTACGTCATCAGCATTTTATATTTAAAACATTTTTTTAAATTATCATTATAAGTAAGGGACTCAAAACCTTATATTATTTATACATTTAATATTAAATATTTCCTACTTGTCCTATATCTTTGCACAGTCTGTTTCTGTATCTTGTACATCATCAGCATAGAGTAATAGAACAATAGATAGTCAATTAATTAATTATATTATTCAATTAATTGTCTTCATTTTAAATTAGGAAAGTATGTAGAGAGCGATAAAAAAGAAGTACAGGAAAAAACGAGATAGTGTCAAACATAGTTTCTGAGATACAAATAATTTGAATGTACCCAATTCATTTTCCTTTTCTACCAAAGTAAAAGTAGTCAGTTCAAGTTCGAATTCAAGTGTCATGCAAATTTTCAATCTATAACCTTTTCTTTTTAGTATCAGTCATATTTCGCGTGCGCGCTTGTGTACGTCCCAAAAAGTGGTTTCACGACCAACATCTGTGAATACATCACGCCACAACCATCGTCGTGCGAATGAAAGCCAATCACTGCAGTGGTTGGCACGTTTGTATTTCTCTATATAAGCAGTTTGGAATGAAGACAATTACTTGAATAATATAATTAATTAATTGACTATTTATTGTTCTATTACTCTATGCTGATGACGTACAAGATACAGAAACAGACAAGTAGGAAATATTCAATATTAAATGTGTAAATAATATAAGGTTTTGAGTCACTTATAATGATAATTTGAAAAGAATTTCAGATGCTTTCCTCCATTACACGAAAAATGGATGAACCAATAATTCAACAGCTTATATAGAGAAATACAAATATGTAAACCATTACAACAATAGGCCTTCATTCGCACGATGATGGTTTTGGTGTAATGTATTCAGATACGTTGGTCCTAAAACAACACGAGTAGACCACGTGTTCGTAACTCGCTCAGCTTTTTGCGATGCACACACACACACACACACACACACAAAGTATGGCTGATACTGGAAAATTTTCATAACACCTGAACTCGAACTTGAACTGACTGCTGTGGCTTTGGCAGATAAAGAGCATGAATTGGGTACATTCAAAATTATTTCTATCTCAAAAACTGTGTCTCGTTCTATCTCAAAAACTGTCTCTATCTCGTTTTTCTTTTTAGTATTTTTACTCTCTTCCTATCTTCTTAATTTGAAATGAAGACAGTTACTTGAGTAATATAATGTAATAATATAATTGACTATCTATTGTTCTATTACTGTATGCTGATGACGTACAAGATACAGAAACAGGCTGTCAATAGATATGGGACAAGTAGTAAATATTAAATACTAAATGTATAAACAATATAACGTTTTGAGTCACTTGATAATGATAATTTGAAAAAACGTTTTGAGTCACTTGATAATGATAATTTGAAAAAAAGAAACGAAATAATTTACGCGAAAAATGGATGAACCAATAATTAAACTGCTTATATAGAGAAATACAAATGTGTAAACCACTACAGTGGTAGGCCTTCATTCGCAAAACGATGGTTGTGGCGTGATGTATTCACTGGTGTTGGTCCTAAAACAACACAAGAAGACCACGTGTTCGTAACTCGCTTGCCTTTTTTTCATTTCTCTTTATGTCCTATGTCCACGTTTACATTTCTTATATATATGTATGTAATTATATATTTATATGTATCTATAATATATGTTTGTATGTATATATATATTTGCAAATCTTGTGTTTCTGTTGTTGCTAAGCACCAGGTCAACCCTGATTGAGCCATAACCATCCCAACTTATTTTCAAGCATAATGTATCTTGGACCACATTATCCAATGACCCTCTTTGTTAAGATGGTAGGGTGTGATTTGAGGAAGATTTGGCTGCTATTTCTAGCAGGTTGAGTGGGTCGATTTATATGTGTATTTGTGTATGCATGTACACATATTTTAAACTACATTTTCAGAACAGACTTCGCTTGTCAACTTCATATAGCAGCTTGTCGAGGAGAGTTGGCACTCTGAAATAAACTCCGATTGTCTTGGTCAGCAAGAAACAAGAAGGTGCTCCGGTCAAAAGCCTGCGCTCACTGAGCTATAAGTTTTAAAATAGGATTAGCTCTGCACTAACCTTTTCCGTTTTAAACAAGACATTGTTCAGCATCGAATTTTGCCGCATGTTCAGCCGTCGTTGGAGAAAAGATCTGTTGGTAACCATTTCTTCAATATAAAGATATCATCAAAAACAATATCAAGCAATCACCCCATGAGGTATAAAATAATCAAAAGGTGCGTTTGGAGATCAGTTTTTTGAGATCTCTAAAAACTTAAGAGTTCTATATTCGTGTCCCATCAAACATCTATGATAAAATGGCGCCACGTTCTTGCAATTTCTCCGTCATAAACCTTCATTTTTTCTTACGTATTATTGTACTTTATTCTTTCTATCGGGTTTTCTTTTCTTTGTTTTCTTTTTCTATTCTAATTAGTGAACTGTATTCCCCATTTGTTAACGGTCTCAAACCTACTGATCACTAGCACGTGGTCAGTAATGAAGAAACCGAGATGTCATACGACTCTATGTATGTATGTATGTATGTATGTATGTATGTGCACGTATGCTTGTATGTATAAGCTCATCCCTTCCACTATGCATCTCCTCTAAATCAGTGACATGATGTGTCAGCAAGTATGGAGACAGTCACGCTTCAGAATATCTTTGAATCAGGGCCTCTATCGACCTTATTTATATGTGAGGATACCGGGTTTCGTGCAGGATATCTTTCGTCAACTAACCATACTCTATTGGTGAGATATGCTTAAACCAACTTCGGAGTGTGTGCATATTTACCACTCTTTACGATATCAGTATCTAAGTGTTAAAAATTAGATTCGTCTATGTGAAACTGAAAACTGAATCAATATATTAAAAATAAACTGAAATCCGTATTCAAAGTAACCTTTATATTTTACAATTACGTTCACGTACGAAAATTATTCGTATAAAATTATATTTATTGTATTACGTTTTTGTTTTAATCGGAAACTAGCTATCATGTATGTGATGTTAAAACGGCGCAAGTTTTCCATTTTAACATGATTGTGTCCAATTGTAAATATATATATATATATATATATATATATATATGTATATATAACTTGTATGGATGTAACCTGTAAAATAGAAATGGAAATTTCGACTGATGATCGATTAATTGCAATTCAAGGCTATTGATAAACTGTTGTAGTTACCGCTAATCTGTTATTCAATACCATAACTTCCCATTTCCTTCCAATAAAAATCTCAGGTTTCATGACAATGTAAAAAAAAAAGAAATATTTTGTAATAGATTAAGACATGACCAATACAGAAGGCCTCACTCTTCTGAATGTTATTGCTGTAGCGATCAACTTCACTTTTTATGAACAAATATCGTTCCCTTAAAAACAAAGCGGCCTGCATCGGCAAAAATGTTGTTAACAATAATCTTAAAATAACATTATCTTCTATTTAATTTCACTATACAATTTATCACATTATGCTGATCATACAATCAGTTGGAGTAAATAGAATACTTTATGTATTCTATCAATGGTATTGTATATAAGGAATTAAACTCTTCATATCCCACATATCTGGCAGCAGGGAAGATAAGGACGAGAAAAGATAAACGATTTGCTGGAAGGGCACTCAGATAGAAATGGATTGGCTACACACTCCGAAAGTTTGAATCAAACATCTCAAAATTTTAGAATCCCCAATGCAAGAAAAAATGAGAGCAACTAAGGAACACTAGTGCTAATATCTTGAAACAGACTTAAGATTACGCTGAAGTTTATTCCAACTTTTGCAATGTCAAATAGCTGAGAGGTATCTCCCATTCTAGATAGGAACGACTGTTTACTGTAGGTGTTGTCCATATGAGAATTTTAGCTAAGTAATGAAATCTAGCTCCTGTCGGTTGTATAGTGTCAGCTATATATAAAGCGGTAAGGTAAACCCTCCATTGTACCTATTTACAGTTAAGTAAATTGAGCCATATGATTAGATTATTTTGTCAAAAGCCCTCATAGCATCGGCTAGCACATCGTCTCAGCGAACTGCGTCTTCTCTTGCCTGGTCATATGAATATTTCAGGAAACCCTTTACATTGAGGTCATTCTACTCCCTTGTCAAATAATCGCAGGGCTGTAAGAGTTAGAGAAAACTGCCTAAAATGAATGATAGTTGAGTTAAATGGGTCAAACAAATATTTTTTGCTAATATAGATATACTTTCATTTACTACTTCCAGTAACAATTATTACATCAATGAAATTGTTTTATAGCTCTTTCCCTATCAGACTTTTTTCACTTTCAGTAAACCTTTTTATCAGTTCTAAACAAGTTTATCAACCTCACCACAAATTACTAACTTTTATCTCGTATTAAAAGCGCTCAAAGTCGTATTTCAAAGTCTGATGTGTCCTGAGTTGAGTTTACTTCTGTGTGGTGTGAAAGTACGCGAACATACCCAGTATTCAAATGAGATGAGTTTCTAATCTGTGCTCTGCTGGCGATGTTCATTTTATATATACTACAAATGTTATGAAAACGTATCTCAATTTAATTTTATACAACCATGTTAATGATTTAATGATTTTTTTTTTGTTTTTTAATAATTGAAAATAATAAATGTTTCACAAAAATGATTTTCTTCACTATATTTTTAACTTTCTTTTTACATTTCAGAAAATGAAAACTTCAGAACTGATTATTTGTATCACTTCAGTATTGTTGATAGTGCTGATGGTTAGTGAGGGTTCACCAGCACAAAAATGGCGCCCACAAGGACGTTTCGGAAAAAGAACAAACGAAATAAATAACAATCCCTTGTGGATGATTCTCTCTTGTAAGATAGCTTTTCATTGCTTTCTTTCTAAATTTTAATTAATTTAATTACATATTACATTTCAGATTTTAGAAGTTTTACAATTGATAGTGGAAAAAATAACAGTGGAAATATGTATTTATTTAACATAGAAATGTTTTATCTTTATAGTAATATGTATATATGTAAACCTTTTGATACCAAACCGCCTGAAACCTCCCCTGTTTCTATGATTTAAAAAAACATTTGTTTTAAAGTGTTCATATTTAAATTTAAACCTTCCATTATAATTTTATGTAAGAACTTTTTGTTAAGTTATGTATCAAACACCAACTACAAGAAAGTTATTTTACTAAATCCCTCCAAATTGATTATTTTCAAAATTAATTGAAAATCATAGGCAGTGTATTTCATTAGTAATATGGAAACGAAAGGGTTAAAGATAGTACAAGGTTTGAGAGGAATTAGACAACTAAATTGAAGATGTTAAATAGCTACTTAGGAGTGTGGATATTTTGCTTGATCTGGATCAGCTCATTCAGTCGTGCTGTTGTTGCCATGTTCAGAAGTGTCAGTTGTTTTCGCTGTTGTGTAGCTTGAAGTCAGCCTTGACCAAGCAGACCTATGGCACACAGGTACTCGGCCGAATGACTAGGTACATACCACAGATCAATAGCTCCACATGTGCCATGCATCCAGCTAGTTGAGGACCATACTGCACTGCGTGTTTTGACATGTAGTGATTAATTACATGTGGTGCAGGCATGGCTGCATGGTTAAGAAGTTCGCTTTGCAACCACGTGGTTTCGGGTTCAGTCCCACTGCATGGCACCTTGGGCGAATGTCTTTTACTATAGCCTCGGGCCGACCAATGCCTTGTGGGTGGAATTGGTAGACACACTGTAAGAAGCCTGTCGTATATGTATGTGTGTGTGTGTGTGTGCATGTGCTTGTCACCGCTAAACGTCTATCGAGCGGCTGGTGAGTTTGTTTACATCTCCAAATAACAAAATGCCCAGTGGTTCAGTGGTATGATTCCCATACTTAATCAGTATGGTTGGTGACAGGAAGGGCATGCATCCGACTGTAAAATGCTGCCTCAAGAAATCTCTGTCCAACCCATGCTAACATGGAAACACATACATAAAACGATGATGATGATGATGGTGCAGTGGTGCAGTCTGGGTGTATTATACTGTCTCTTGGAAACTTCCATGCACAGGACCAGCGCTACCCATGAAATGGACTAGGCGGTTGCCTAGAGCGCCAATATCTAGGGGGTGCCCTAGATGTTATTTGCATGAAGATACAGAGCCACATGATAAAACTATAAATGATATCGTTTTTTTTTTGGGGGGGGGGGTTTAAAGACTTATCATGAACAATATAGTCTGGAGTTCCTACATTAGCTTATCAAAACTTACAAAGGGGTGCACATCTAAATATCTAGCCTAGGGCGCTAAATACCCTTGCGTCTGCCCTCTCTGTGTTCACTCGACCTGCTAGGAATAGCAGCCAAATCACCCTTGAATTGCACATCTTAAAAATGGATGAATATACTGGATAACTCAGTCCAGGTTATAATATGCCAAAAAAGAAGACAGAAGTGTTAGTGATGTTGTCTCTAGGTGTCTAGACAGGTATTTGCAAAGTTTGGTGGTGATGATGTATTCTCTGTCGTTTTCGAGGATGAATGTTCCATTGTTCGATTAACGGAACAGCCTACTCATTGAGTTAACGTGTAAGCGGCTGAGCATTCCACGGACACATGTACCCTTAACGTAATCCTCAGGCGGAATCGGTGTGACACAGTGGTGACAAGGCTGGACCTTTTTTCAATTACAGGTACAGTCCATCCGACAGGCTTCCGCACAGTTTCCGTCTAACCTAGATTCACTCACAAGGCTTGGGTCAACCCGAGGCTATGGTAAAGACACTTGCCCAAGATGCCACGCAGTGGGATCGAACCTAGGACCTCGTGATTGCGAAGCGAGCTTCTTAACCATTCAGCCATGCTACGTCTGCATTTAGGTTTGGTGGTGGTGGTTGTGTAGTTATAAAGGGCCATCATCAGTTATCAACCACAATGTGCACTTGCGTCCCACACAATGACCGATGCTTCACCTATTCAATTCCAGTGCCTTAAGTTCATCAACAGTTTGTTGTATCCTCCATCAGGACGCCTACGGTTTACACTACCATTGGTTGGTTCTCGGCTATAATGGTGCTAATAATAAAATAGATGATGATGATGGCTGACGGAATATCGACACTCTACAGCAAGAGTTGGCCTAACAACGATCGACTGTAAACATCATGGATTATCCAGTCAAGTTGTTGTTGCTGCTGCTGCTGCTGTTGTCCTCGTTATGATTATTGTTGTGGTCGTTGTTGTTGGTGTTGTTGTTGGTGGTGTTGCTGCTGCTGTTGTCCTCGTTGTTGGTGGTGGTGGTGGTGGTGTTGTTGCTGTTGCTGCTGCTGTTGTCCTCGTTGTTATTATTGTTGTTGTGGTCGTTGTTGTTGGTGTTGTTGCTGCTGCTGTTGTCCTCGTTGTTATTGTTGGTGGTGGTGTTGTTGGTGGTGGTGTTGCTGCTGCTGTTGTCCTCGTTGTTATTATTATTGTTGTTGTTGTGGTCGTTAGTGTTGTTGCTGCTGCTGTTGTGTTGCCAATCCTGTTTCTGATCAGGAATCCCATTAAATGGTGTCTTTGTTCTTTCTCTATGGTAATCTCCCAGTTGCTTGCCCGAGACACGTCGCCGTTGTCTTCTTCGTCGCCGTTGTCTTCTTCGTCATCGCCGTCTTCGTCGTCGTCATCATCATCATCATTATCATCAGCAGCAGCAGCAGTGGTGGCGGCGACGTTGTGTAGAAAGTATAACTTTCTCAACTGGTTTAACTTCATTTTGTTTGATCAGCTTTATATTTCATTGGTGGTGGTGGGATTAGTACACGTGAAAGGCGTGGTGTGTATGTGAAGTGCACATAAAACAAACACACACGCACACACATATGTATATATATGGGAGGAGGTGTGTCGTATATATATATATGAATGATATGAATGAGAAGAGTGGAAGCATGTATATATATATATGTATGTATGTACAGGGAAGGGTCTAATTGTGATGTTAGGTGGAGGAGAGAGGGGCGTGGTTGGAGGGGGGGGTCGTATTAATGGGAGAGTGGATGAGTTTGTTGTGTATAGGTTGGGAGGAATGATGTGTGTTAGTGTGCCTGAGTAGGTGGAGGTATTTGTGTGTATAAGTGAGGGCGACATGTTTACAGTGGAGGTGGAGGAATGAAGACTGGATTTGTTTGCACCTCCCTCTCTCTCTCGCCCCTCTCCCTCTCTCCCCCCTCTCCCTCTCTCCCCCCTCTCCCTCCCTCTCTCTCTCTCTATTTTATACGCACATACTCAACGTGTAGCAAAAACCAGACATAGTGCGTTTCATTTTACATTTACTTAACGATTATTTGCAGTATATGAGAAATAAGAGATTTATAAAGGTGGTGTAGTGGATATAGGCATGTGGTGGTCAGTGGCGGCTCGTGACTTTAATTTGTGGGGGTGCTGCTTCAGAAATTTTTTAAAGAATTGTTTTAATATTGTGTAA
>JAOPJM010001463.1:32925954-32940179 GCA_027124095.1 Muusoctopus leioderma | reverse complement strand
CGGGCCGAAATCACCCGTCCAACCCATGCCAGCATGGAAAACGGACGTAAAACGATGATGATGATGATGATGATATTTATGAACAACACAGCGTAAATCAGAAGAACTGAAATAAATGTAATTATCTGAAAGCCTTTTAACTGTGAGAGTAATTTAAGAAAGTAGATACATTCAAGCTATACCTTCGATGTATGATGCTATATATAGCCTTCTAAATAGATTATACCATCGACGAAGATTAAAATGGTGAAAAATCAACAAACTTTGAAAGAGATTTGTCAAGAGTCTCTCCTCTCTTTTTTCCATACACCGAAGGTATAACTTAAATGTATTTACATTTAAATTTCTCTTGCAGCTAAAAAGCTTTCAAATAAATACTTATTTCAGTTCTGATTTATGCTATGTTGTGCATATATATATTTTTTTTTTTTTTTACTTGTTTCAGTCATTGGACTGTGGCCATGCTGGGCACCGCATATATATCTTAATATATATAAACGAAATACATGTCCTTCTGCACATCCGTTTCTTTCATTGCGCATGCGCAGAACCGAAACCGGGTTTCCCTCATAGTCTGTACGGTAAATTGTTAGCATGGACGATGGTTGACAGTAGGCTAACCCCTGCCTTGGTAACTACAGACATATCTTATATGTCCAGTTGTCTTATATGGTAGGTGCTAGATTGTTGTTTGGATCCAGGTCAGCTCTCAACCAAGCAGACCTATGATCAAAAGAATTCCAGCCAATAATCATCACATCTTTTTTTTTTCAGACATAGTATATCTAAGACTACATTATCCAATGTGGTTCTTTCCTTTTTTAAGACAGTAAGGTGTACTATGATGGAGATTTGGCTGCTATTTCTAGCAGGTCGAGAGACCACATAATGGCTTTCCTTGTTGGCTCAAGCTCCCTTATTGATCATCACCATCTATTGACTACAACTTAAACTTAATGCACCACATATCTCTCTTCATCATCAGTTGTGGCACTACTGTTTTCTATCAGGGTTTCGACCATGGTTTTGGAATGACATCCACAGTTCATGTTCCCATGGGTCAGTTCCCAGATGATGACTTGGTTGGTGGGCAACTCTGGGTGTCTCCAACAGTGTCCAACAAACTGCAGTAGCTGTCTTCTTGCTATCTCATTGGTCAACTGAGGGACGTCGCCATAGAGTTGCTCATTGGTCACTTTCTGCATCCTCATGGCTCTACAGATAACTGTTTGTTGCCAACAGAGACTTCTTGAATACCATCCACACCTCTTCTTTGCCCTAGCAACAATGTAAATATATACATAGGTGTATTCACACAAACACACACAAAAAACGTAAGGGTTTTACACTTTGAGTCATAGAGGAAGCCTGTATGGGGTCACACAACTTGCTAGAAAAAGTAGCCAAAATCTCCCTCATATCACATCCTACTGTCTTAAAAACAAAAAAGGATGAGCACATTGGATAATGTAGTCCTAGATAAACTGTGTCTGGGAAAAAAAAGACAGAATGTTCATGGCTGGACTATCTTTCTTTGAACATGGGGTCTACTCGATCTGGGCTTGAAAAACAACAATTACAAGTGTATCTGTCCCTTCATGTGAAAGGCAGACTGTATGAAGCATGTACGATAAGTCTGTTGCTGCACAGTAGGAAATTGGTATTGGCTGGAAAAAAATTAAATGTGGATGGTCCATCAGCATGAAAGGTGGAGCACAAATGAGTTGAGAGAGAGAGAAAGGCTGGATTTTAAAGGTATCAGCCATTGTATGCAGGTGAGACTGACCACCAAGTGCTTTGGTGTTGTTGTTTAGCCCCAAGTCAACTCTAATTGAGCAGATTCTCCAGTGTATATAATGTTTTAAATGATTATATGTTCTCATTGCCCTTTCCTGGGTAAATTCTTCGGGCAAAGAGGTACTATCTTTCTCGACATGCCTCGTCTATACCTTCCCCTTTTCCTTACCATCACCCATCTCTCTCTCTCTCTCACATTACTTCCTCTTGTATCACATCACTCTCTTTTACTTTCATTGCTCCCCTTTACATCACCCTGTCTCCCTCCCCCCCTATCATGCCACACCTGCTGTTTTTCTATTCAATTGCCTTACCAACAACCAACATATAGCTGCCTATCACTGTCTCTCTTGCATTACTCCCTCCCTACCACCCTCTTCCCCTCATACTCTCTCTCCTTTTACCCTCTTTGTCATAACACTTTCTTCTCTTCACCCACTCGGTCATGTAAAGTGGTTGGTGAAAGAATGGAGACAATGTAGGTTAGAGAGGACTCTTTAGTCTTGCAGAGGACATAACCTCTCTAGTTCTGATGCCAAGATAAATGCACCCAATACACTCTGTAAAGTGGTTGGCATTAGAAAGGGCATCCAACCATAGAAACTATTGGAACATGCAAGCGAGACGTTCTCCTCTGACCCATCTAGGAGGGCAGTAGCTCAAATAAGAACTGACTTGGTCTGTGACGACCCATTCAACTCATGCCAGCATTGAAAGTGAATGTAAAAGGATGATGATACATACATACATATATGTTTATATATATATATATATTAACTAACAAAATCAATTAGCAACATATAGTTTATTTTTTTCAATGAAAATAAAATAATTATAATAAACAGATTTCATTATAATTGTAAATCAAGATTTTACTCTTTGTTCCTGTAACCCTATTCATTCTTGTGTGTAGAGACTGGCAGTAAAAACAATGTCTCGTTTAATTAAAGTGGATGCTTCTTCCATCTTCTGGCATAAGATTGGATCTCCGATAAGTCTTGCTGCATTTCGAACATCCATGAGGACTTCATTTAAACGTTGAATACAACGGACGATGATCCCTTCTTGTACATCGGTGAGTTCGGTAATATCAGAGAAAGGCTAGAAGAAAAATTACAAAAAAACAAAACAAAACAAAAACAATTATGGTAGAGGAAATGGCAGTAGATATCTGTGCATAATGAGTTTAACATGGATTGGGCGCTGTTGTACATTAGCCATCACAAGCAGACCATAATCAGAACAATAGTCTGAATAGAATAGGAAGGTGGGTCGAGATATTTTGAGAACTCTGGTCTGAGTACTGAAATGGCATGTCTAGACCCACAAGAGGAACTAAACTCAGCATTGCTATCTAATGAACTACTTGTTAATTTTTCATTACTGCTGTCCTACGGTACCTATTTTCATCTAAGCAGACTGGGCCATTTGAGAGTTAAGTACCTATTGACTGAAGTGATAATGAGAGGATATCCTGTATAATGTCTGCTACACTATTCTTGACCAAATAGAGAAAATAAACTGTCACTAATAACATGTATTTAGACAAACCAATGAGGAAGCCTCTGTGTGGTTGTTTGACTTGCTAGAAATAGCAGCCAAATTTCCCTAAAATCACACCCTACCATCTTAAAAAAGGGAAGAACATATTGGATAATGCAGCCTGGAATACACTATGCCTAGAAAATAAAAAGATGAGATGTTCATCGCTGGAATCCACAGTGTAGATAGCCAAGTCAGCCTCCTGGTAATATACGTAAAAATCTTACAGTATCTTCAAATCAAAAATAATATATTCATAATATTAATTATAAGGGCCTTTTTCTAGCCCCATGACTAGCAAAGACATCAATTCCAGAGTCATATTTAAGTTCACATGCAAGAGATGATTTAACTGTTAAGATCCTCAGATTAGATAACCTATCATGGCACATCATTGATCTCATAACATTCTTAATATGAATTAGAACATTTAAAGATCTTTAAGCCTGTGCAACTGTCACTGGTAGACAGCAAAAAATTCATAGAGCTATAATTACATTAGGGGATAATACTTCCCGATGCAGCTCAGTATGTTTGTTTAATAATTCAATTGGTGGAATTTGGCTTAGAGAAATATTTGATTCATGTATTGATTGTAAATTGAATAGTTTATCTTTCATATAAATTGATATATTGATATTATATATTGCATACAATTGATAAACATTGAGCTTAATTTGAACATTTTCTATTTCACGATATTTCCAAATGAATCTAAATAAATTATAGAAAATAAGATGCAGCATTAAAGCATCTTGAAATATTTGAAATGACTTGAGTTAAATATGGCGTAAAATACTTCTACCTTGATGGATCCACCGTCAGTTTCGACGATGAGCATTTAGTTGTTCGATCAACTAAACATATGACTCGTTAAATTAACGTGAAAGTGGCTGAGTATTGCACAAACAAGTGTACTCTTAACGTAATTCCCAAGCTGAATCAGCATTACACAATATGTATGGCAAGGCTGGACCTTCGAATTATAGGTACAATCCACCTGATAGGCTTCCACACAGTTTCCGTCAATCCCTTTTCACTCACAAGGCTTGGGTCAACCCGAGGTTATGGTAAAGACACTTGCCCAAGATGCCACTCAGTGGGATCAAACCCAGGACCACCTGATTGTGAAGCAAACTTCTTTACCACTCAGCCACACCTGTGTCTATACTTCTATTTTAAACCTCTCCTTGGTGTTAGAATAATTATATGCATCACCTTTCCTATCTTCACCTTCACTAAGAAAACTGTCCTATTTTTGATTTAATGAATTTAGCTCATCTAATAAAGATTTCAAATTATTCACTTCAACATCATTTGTAGCATTCCTGGCTTGAAGAACAATGTTGCGATAGTGAATTGCTGTTAAAATTTTGATCCAAATTGATGCCATAATAATGCACTCAAAGGAATTTAAATAAGTTTGGATGCCTCTTACATTTGAAAACGTTTCTGAAATTAGATCCAGAGTAAGCAAGGGCATAATAGCTTTTTGTAGGCAGCAAAGGGCTTAACACTTTCAACTCTTGCTGACCATTGAGAATCAGAGGTACCATTCAGTGAAAGTTTGGTTAGTAACAAGATAAAATATGCTGAAAATTCATGAAGATATCTAGAATTTTGGTTCAAATAATATTTGAAAACAAAATGAAAAAAATGACAACTGAACACATATACTTACCATACCACGTGCCCATTCATAGACTACTTCTATTAAACCAAAATTGAATGACTCCTGATAATCTTCAACTGAGACAGGCATACCAAATTCTTTCTGCTTCTCTGCTATGCTGGCTGCAATGTCCAAAATTTGCTTTTGGCACTAGAGATGACATAAGATGAAGATGAAGATGAAGATAAGAGAAGATAAGAGAAGACAACAGAAGGAGAAGGAAAGAAGAAGAATCCTACAGAAGACAGGGGAAGAAGATGAAAGAAGGAAGCAGACAGAAAAAGAAGCAAAGAAGATGAAAGAAGGAAGCAGACAAAGAAAAAGAAGCAGACAAAGAAGATGAAGAAAAAGAAGCAGACAGAAGAACAAGAAGCAGAAAAATGAAAAAAAAACCGAAAGATGCAAAATTTGATGAAAAAGAAGCACTTTCAGAGAGCGTATGTTTTTTTTAAATTTATAATTTACAGGCAAGCGCATGAACAGGTTGTCATAGCCTTTCTTCAATAAAGCTATATGATAGTGGTTCTCTGATAAAGATATAGGATTACACACTCAAAGCAAATTAAGAGATGTTATAAATAAGCCTGTCTCCGATGAAGCTCATGATACTCATATTGAATGTTTTTTAGTCTGTTTAAGCTAAGGCCACAGTAGAGCACTGCATATATTAAACATCACCTCGATACTCATAGACCATCATTTTCTGGGGGTTTTTTTTTTACATCCGTGTTTCCATGCTGGCATGGGTTGGACGGAGATTTTTTGAGGCAGTATTTTTACAGCCAGAGGCCCTTCCTGACACTAACCATACTTATTATTTTAAGTATGGGAATTATGAACCACTGAACCTGAACTGCCAATCGGCTGGACATTTTGTTTTGTGGTTAATGTAAAGAAACATCACTGGCTGCTCAGCGATAAACAGTGTCAAGTAGTAACAAGCACATGCAAACACACAGACACATATATATAGATATATATGACAGGCTTCTCACTCAGTTTCTGTCAACCAATTTCACTCACAAGGCATTGGTCAGCCCGAGGTTATATAGAAAGACACTTGCCCAAGGTGCCACACAGTGGGACTGAACCTGAAACCACGTGGTTGCAAAGCGAACTTCTTAACAACACGGCCATGCCTAAAGTCAGCCAAGCTATTGAAGGGAGACTACCCAGATACAAACAACTGATATCTATCTGTTACTGCTATTGCTGTTAATGATGGGGAAATGCACGTAAACATATGAAACAACAGCAGCACCAATAAGGACAATGTCTGCATGAAGAGACAGAATTCTGAGAATCCAGGGAATGAAGTGTATGTCTCTAAAATCAGTTTCAACCAGCTTTGGTTACTTGTCTACTCCAACACAAGACTGTGTCAAAGGTTATAGGCTAATTAGAAGAGATCACCAACCGGTCAGTTTTCTTTTAATTGAGGAGTCAGAGGAAAAGGTGCAGTGACTATGGCTTTTGTAGGCTCCCCCAGACTGGTGAAATTTATGCAGTTGATGTTCTGTTTGAACATCAGTAGGTCGATATAGGTGGGGGGGTGGGGGGTGGGGAATTCCAGAAGGTTGCAGTTGTTGGGAGGAATGATTGGGAAAAAGTGTTTGGGCTGATGGATCTCTGTCGGTTTCGATGATGAGTGTTCTATTGTTCAATCAATGGAACGGCCTACTTATTGAATTCGCCTGCAAGTGGCTGAGCATTCCACAGACACATGTACCCTTAATGTAATCCTCAGGCAGAATCAGTGTGACACAGTGTGACAAGGCTGGCCCTTTGAATTACAGGTACAATCCATCCAAGGGGCTTCTGCACAGTTTCCGTCCACCCAGATTCACTCACAAAGCTTGGGTTGACCCGAGGCTATGGTAAAGAAACTTGCCCAAGATGCCACGCAGTGGGATTGAACCCGGGACCTTGTGATTGCTAGTTCAGAGGAGGAGAGGTCAATGTAGTACCACTAGAAGAGGCAGAAAGAAGAAGACACAGCTTGTCCATTGGTGACTAAACCTTTGCCAATCAGCCGAATAGAGTTCTTTTGGATGCAGTCTAGGATACTTGTGTGAGTAGTAGCAGTACTGTCCCTAATATGTGAGCAATACTCGAGGGTTACACTTGAGCTATGTAGAGGATAAGAAACTGATCAGAATTCATGTATTATCTGGCCCTAAAGAAGAAACCTAGTCTTTGTGATGAAGTTTTGGCAACGTTATATCATGTGAGGCTGCCATAAGAGATTATCAGATAATGTGAGGCCTAGCATTTGTAGCCATTTTAGGGGCTTTACTTGTGTGTTGTTTATTTGTAGGAATGGAGGGTGTACTGGAAGACTGTTTTCTTTATATATGATGTATAGTAATTGTGTCTTGGTACTGTTGAAGGACACTAAATTGTTATGTGTCCATTGAATGTTGTTGTTGTTGATGTTATTTAGCCCTCCCCATCAGCCCTGATCAAGCAAACCTGTGGCACATAGGTAGTGACTTGTGATTGTTATTGTTGTTTATCCATACCCAGGTCAGCCCTAGTCAAACAGACCTATGATCAAAGGCATTTCAGCCATGACCATCCCATATTTTTGTATGTATAGGACTACATTATCGAAATTACCCTTCTTTCTTTAAGATGGTAGGGTGTGAGTTGAGGGAATTTGGCTGCTATTTCTAGCAGGTTGGGTGGCTACATAGAGGCTCCCTCATACTCAGTTGTTGCTGCAGACATATGATCGAAGGCAATCCAGCCATGGCCATTCTGTCTTCATTTCAGGCAGTGTATCTAGAACTATGTTATCCAGTGTGCCCTTCCATTTAAAAAAAAAAATAGTAGGGTATAATTTCAGGGCGATTTGGTTGCTATTTCTAGCAGAAGCGAATGTTCAGTGATACTTCAGCATGGTTAGAAGTAATAGCAAGCAGGTTATTAATTAATATACAGAAGGAAGAGTGTGGAAGACATAACTGAAACTTGAGAGTACACCAGAATTGATAGATGTGGGTCAGAGAAGGCCTTATTAATGCACGCTGCAATAGAATGGCCGGAAATGAAAGCAGTTTATAGGTGGACAATTCAGCTAGGAGGTTCTCGTGTCTGCCAGACATGGTCAAAGACTTTGCTGATATTGAGGAGACAATAAATAACTTTGCTTTCACAGACGTACTCAATTGGGGAGAGAGAGATGCACATACAATGTAAGTTGTTCACTGGCTTTCACACACAGACAGTAGTAGATTGCAATACATTTCAAATGTTGATACTGTTTCCACTACTGTTGTTGTTGTTGTTGTTGTTGATATTTTTGTCCTTACCTTCTTGAGTACTGAAGTCAACACAGGTTTGGTGCAGTGCTTCACTTCAAATACAACACAGGACAAGGTTGCTGCAATCTCAGCTGGCTGTAGTTGTGTGAAGACATTGTTTAGGATTAATTCAGTGATCATTAGCTCATGGTTACTAATTTCACAAGCCACACGTCCTTTCAGCTGAACAGTACATGTCTGGTTCAGGTAGTTGAAGCTTTTTAATACCTAGAAAAAATATAACAAATCAATACACAAACAAATCATATAGGATATACAGGTATATATACATATATAACATCATCATAGTTTTTATGTCTGCTTTTTCCATGCTGGCATGGGTTGGATGAGATTTATTCCAGCAGTGTTCTACAGCTGGATACCCTTCCTGTCGCTAAGCATTACTTATAAGTAGGGTAGTTTTTGCACTGATCTTTCATCCGTTGAACCGCTAAAGCTGTGGGTGCTGTGTTTATGCAGAACATAAACAACGTGCAATGGTAGCCCAAGCGGTGTTAACAATGAAGACTGTATAGAGACAAACACACACATAATGGAGCTAAGTGTGATACATATATATATACACACACATGCGTGTGTGTTTGTAACTATGTAACCAAAACTCCAAACTTAAAAATGATCCTACATTACCACCACCACCCCCTGCTTTTTTCTGCAGCAATCACTAGCTTTCGTCTTTCTTTGCAACTGTGTAACTGTATGCCCATTGTTGGTTAACTCATACACTACCAGCCCATCCTCCCACCAACTATCACACTGAACACCTCTTTCCCTAAGTAACTCATACCTCACACTACTACAGGATGTTCACACCACCATAGGACATTCACTCCACACTGTTGAATGGTCAGACCACTGTAGGACATTCACATAACCATAGGATGTTCACACCACCATAGGATGCTCACACCAGAAAGAAAGTTTGATTGTAAATCTTGACAAAGGAATGACTGGGTGGAAAATACCCTGGGACGCCTACTTCATAAAAACTTAATAGTAAAGTGGGCACTAGCATACTTAATGTAGTAAGCCTAGAAATTTCAATTATTTAAAATTACACTTTTAATGATGATAAAAATCATTATCTAAATGACTAATTCTGGTTAAAAATGGCAGGGGAGTCAACTCTGAAATTTTAATTAATGAATATTAAATAAATATGGAATGTGGAGAGTAAGTCTGATCTTTAGCAGTACTGTGACGATGTTAGATATGTTTCAGTCTTACCGTCACTGCAGATCTTAGATGACTCGTAATCATCATCATCATCGTCAGTTTTTCCATGCTGGCAAGGGTTGGATAAATTTTGTTTTTGGAGCAACTGAATGCCCTTCCTGTCACCAACTGATGTCAATAATGAAGACTTTGTGGATACAAATGCAAACACGCACACACATATATATGACAGCCTTCTATACAGTTTCTGTCTACCAATTTCACTCACAAAGCATTGGTCAGCTTGAGGCTATAGTAGAAGACACTTGCCCAAGGTACCACGCTATGGGATACATCCCAGGACCACGTGGTTACAAAGCAAACCTCTTAACCACACAGCCATGCCTGTACCTAAGACTAGAGAAGTATATAGGATTTTTATGAATGAACATCATAACTGAAAAGAATGACTGGTGAAAAATACCCAGAAGCACCTACTGCTTGAAAAACTTCATAGTAAAGTTGGCGCTAGCATATTTGATGTAGTAAGCTAATAAATTTTAATTAATTAAAATTACGTCTTTAGTGATAAGAATAATCATTATCTGAATAACTAATTCTGGTGAAAAGAGGCAGGGGAGTCAACCTCGTAGTGTGTCAAAAGTAAGTTTTCTTTTCAGGCCTGATTACTGCAGGAAATCTCAAGTTGTTGTTTAGCCTTAGGTCAATCCTGCTGAAGTAAACAACTTATGGTTGAAGGCGTTCTAGCTGTAACCAGACATAGTGTATCTAGGACTACAGTATCCAATGTGGCTGTCCTATTTCAAGATGGTGGAATGTGATTTGAGGGGGATTTTACTGTTGTTTCTAGCAGGTCAAGCGACCATGTAGAGGTTTCTTTGTTGGTTTGTATGTGAATCTCAAGTTAAAGAAGTAAGAGTATTGAAATGGTTGACTCAGAAATCATATACAAAACAGAGTCCAAGGAAATTAGTGGTGGTCTGTGTCAGCATGTTTTTTTCATTGGTTAGTCAGGAGGGGAGGCAGTACCCATCACCCATTTTCAGGGCCTCCGAGACTGATGGGAGGGAGGGAGGAAAGTATCCTCAGACCAGAGACCTGGCCTGAATACTTACAATAGAGTGGACTCTGTTAAATGCACCCAAGGTACCAGGTGGTGGTGTTAAACTGGGTGACAGATTGAGTCTACCACCCAAGTGGGCTATGGCGGGATTTGAACTCAGAATGCAAAGAGCCAGAATAAATACCGCAAGGCATCTTGTCTGACACTCTGACAATTCTGCCAGTCCTCTGCCCTAGACTGGTACTTTTTTTATTTATTTATCTACCTTAAGAGGGTGAAAGGTAAAGTTGACCTTGGCGGGATTTGAACTCAGAGTGCAGTGAGCTGGAATGAATATGGCAGGGCAGTTTATCTGACGCTCTAACGACTCTGGCAATTCACTACCTAAGTTGGATAAGTTTGTATACCATGGGGCGAAGAAGAATCTGACTTTTCAGGACTGTCCCTATGTCTGAGAGTAAAGAGATTTTTCAACTGTAAAATTAAAAAAACTTCTTAGAAATCATAGTTATGCTACAGAGTGAGTTTGCTAAAGATTTACCACTTTAGTGCTTGTGCACACAAACACCTTCACATAAATGCATGCACACACACATGCACACTAATATACACAAGAGGGGATAAAGCTGCCTTACTTCAATCCTCTGTTGGTACTCTGGCAGCAATGACAGACTCTCATCTGATACCAGGAATGATAACTTCTTGTACTTCTTCTTCATCATTTGGTTTGTATGGACTTGCATAAACTGAAATATGTGAGAATAAGATGCTGGGTAATCAGCTGCTAGAGAGAAAGAGGAACCTTTTTTTTAAAAATCTGCTTGAATTGAAAGTATAAATTTACCTGGAAAAAACATTTCAAAGAAGAAAAAAAACAAAAAAAACAAAAACCTAGACATTCTAATTTACAAGATTATTTCCAGGGAACTCTAATTGAAAGGCCAAGATGGTGAATATGGTGAATACATGACAAATGTGTCATGGTTTCCTATTCTGATACAGATGTCTGGTTGTTATAAGAGAAGGCACCCAGAAACCAGTCCCCTGTTAAGTAATCTATGATAGTCTCATGGTAAATTATAATCCAGAAATGGATATAACTACTTTGTGAAAAAAAAAAAGCTTAGATATACGTAAAATATTACTCTACACATTTCAAAATTTTCAATAATTCCAAATGTCCTGTGTGACACGGTACCACACCATTCATCAAATTGATATGAATCATTGAACTATATATATGGTGAAAGTGAACTACTTTTCTGTGAAAATGCCCCAAGCACCTGTGTTTCATATCTGTAAATTTATATAATATATAAGCTGCAAAAAAACATATTTTTAGGCATTTTCTGCTCAATCATTACATGACTCATAAAATTTTCAACAGGATGTTAAGAGTTAATTGATATTGTGTCTCTTTATAAATTTTAGTTTTTTTAATGTAAATATTTGGGTGTATCTTCAGGATTTATATTCTTACAGAAGTACAGAATGTATCAGGACGAAACTGAGTGTATGTTAATGGTAAACAATTTCCAACCCCTACTAAAACACATGTTTTAAAGGTTGCTTGTAAGCTACAATGTTAGTTGTTGTTTAGCCCCAGATTAGCCTTGATCAAGTAGATCTATGATCAAAGGTATTTCAGCTAAGGCTCTCATCTTTTATTCAGATGTAGTGTATCTAGGACTACATTATCTAATGTGTCCTTCCTTTATTAAGATGGTAGGCTGTGATTTGAGGAATACTTGATAGTGTAGAGACTCCCTCATTGGCTGAAGGCCTATAATGATAGCAATTGTTATAAGTATGTGTAAGATGTAGCTATGCATGGGTAGCAGAGTTACAAGTAGTTGCTGGAGGATATGGAGTCAAGAAATACTAAGTTTCCATTCATCTGTCCATCCATCCATCCATCCGTATTTACACACCTATCTATCTGTCTGTCTGACCACCCACCCACCCGTCCATCTGTTTGTCTGTCTGTATCATGATTATCATTGCAATCTCTGTTTTCCATGCTAACACCACCCTATGTGCTGATGTTTCTATATTGTTTCAGAATTATTCATCATTCAGCAGCTAAAGAATACAACAATAGACTAAACCACAAGCAGTTTTTGTGTCTATTTAAAAGAAAATCTTTTATACTAACATGTTCCATAAAATGGGGGCAGTTGACACAGTTATATTGAGCTATTTGTGCTTCTAGGTATTGAATGCTTCGGCAATTCTCGATTTGATCAATATCTCTGATGTTCAGGTCTTTAATCATATTGATCTTGGTCATGCCATTTGGATTGGTTTCGGACAGGCGTAACAGTTCTTGAGTAGCTACACTGACAGACTGGCTTGGTGGTTCATCTCTGCAAATGCACAAAAATTGAATGGCAATATATATAGACAACACACACACACACACATGTGGATACAAAATCTTTATTATTATTATTATTGGCATTTAGTTTCGTCCCTTTACATTGTGTTTTCAGATCCCACCAAGGTCAACTTTGCTTTCATCCTTTCTGGGCTTGATAAAATAAGTTAAAGTTAAAGTCTTTCTTGAGCCTGTAGGCCCATTAGGCCGGAGCTTATCCTGATTTCCATTGGATTAAGCGACTGAGGGTGCAAGACTTCACCCGAATGGGATACCAGTTTGTCACAGGGTTAACCCTCAGCTACTGCTTGTACTCATTTTTCAGCTGAGTAGACTAGAGCAACGAAAAATAAAGTGTCTTGCTCAAAGACACAACGTGGTGCCCGGTCCAGGAATTGAACCCACGACCGTGCAATTGCGAGTCTAATCACCTAACTACTAGGCCACGTACCTTCACTGTTGATAAAATAAAGGACCAGTCAAATATTAGAGTCGATATAATCGACTATACTCTTATAATAATTTTTAACATAGGCACAAGGCAACAAATTTTAGATTTATTACTAGCAGACGTACCCAGCCTTGCCCAGGTTTATTAATACCTAAAATATATATAATCACTAATAAATTCACTATATTTTGAATATATTGCTTTAAAAAAAGATGCTGACAATCTTAAGTTCATCCAGGAATGTGAAAATGTGAATTCACTCAGAATTGTTGCATCCAAGCCATCCTGATGTTTCAAGTTGAGCTTCATAAAAATGCTCCCCCAATATAAACAAATATTGAATCTAAAATAAAATTTTACTTTTACATTATTTTTTTTATTTTTTTGAAAAACATGCTTTAAAACAAAACAAAAATACTGTGCTAATTTATATAATTAAACGAATTATTTCTCTAATCAGTAACTTTTTCCAATGTCTATTGCAGTGCTCAGAGTATACAATATTCTTAGTTTTTCTGTCAAGAACTAAAAATAAAAAATTTCGGAAAATGTTGCATAGCCTATGACCTTCTCCTCGGAAAGATTTGCCACTATGCAAAATATCAACTACCTAGGTGCAACACTGTGGCCTACAACTTGGAACATACATACATTCACTTTTATTTTTTAAGAAGATTATTATTACTATTATTATATTTATTATTATTATTATTATTATTGTTGTTGTTGTTGTCATTATTATTACGAATTGGCAGTCGTTAGCGTGTCGGACAGAATACCTTACGGTATTCTTTCTGTCTCACTGCGCTCTGAGTTCAAAT
>JAOPJM010001463.1:32876673-32887376 GCA_027124095.1 Muusoctopus leioderma | reverse complement strand
ATGTATGTATGTATGTATGTATGTATGTATGTATGTATGTATGTATGTATGTATGTATGTATGTATGTATATACATACATACATAGAAGAAAATATTCTATCGTTATTCACATTAAATTACGTCTTCAAATACTATAAGAAGCTGGAATTGATATTTGAGTTTGATTATATTCTAACTATTTGAAGATCTTTTCTACCCATTTTAGTTAACTTTCAAATATTATGGGGGCACAGTAGACTTTGAAGTTTAAGAAAATTTATCAGATAACATTCCATGAAATACGGAAGTCAGAAAATAATAATGGTAACTAAGACATTGCAATTTATTTATTTCACAATGTTCATAATTGAAGTACCAACTTCAAAATAATAGAATTAGAATCTATAACGTTTTGGTTCTAAGTTAAATGGTTTATTCTCTGAAGTAAGAAAATCAATTTTAATAATCTAGTTCTTTATATCTTAAAATATATTATGTTTCAGCTTCACATACAGAGCACCTGTCAGTTGTAGATAAGGGATTTTAACTATTATACATATTTTGAGAAGTTATAATATAATTATGGGAAATATCTATAATAAGTTATCTGTCGTACAAATATAAAAATATATTGTTTCAGCTTCTGAAATCATAGTTGAATAGAAGTCTAGTTAATAAAATAAATGCTGTAATTCAGAGATAAATAATGAAAATCAAAGTCTGTTTGATATTAAAATAACAAGACAAGTTATCTACATTTAGCAAACAGTTAATGTTTATTGATGTTCCTTAATAAACTACAACAAAATCAGATTTTGCGATGATAGTCATGTTGAAATATAATATACGCATTCTTCCTCAAAAGAATATAGATTAAATATTAAATTAATAAGAAATTCCATAATTTACAATAGATTGATATATTTGATCCTCAATTCACGTTTTTATTTTCAATTTTCTACATGACAATATATTTGTTGATTAGTAATTACCATTTTTAGTATCACTCCCTCCTACCCTCACACCGTATCACTCTAGATCTTCTATCATGATCATGTAGGTTGGATATGTCCATATTCATCCACCATCCTCCACCTATACTTCTGTATCTTGTAGAGGGCATTTAGCACACCTACCTACCATCACCCACCTCACCTGCTCTCCACCACATGATCTCTCCTACCTTGGCACTTCTATGACATACCTACACTGTAGCCAATCATACTGTTTCCCTTCCAACCCCTACCAACACCGATTATGTAGCTACCACTATCTTTCTCACCTTCCTCCCCCACTACCTCCCAATCACTGTCTCCCACCCAGCTACACCCACATACATACTCTTGCCCTCACAATCTCTCATTCACCACTCACCTGTTCACTTTCTCAGGTCACTCTTACTCTCATTGTACGGAGACTATGTAGAGCAGAGAGAACTCTTTGGCCTGCAGGGCACCAAGGCATCCATTTTTAGTGCTGGAGCCAGAATAAAATGCACCCCTTGTACTCTATAAAATAGTTGGCAGCCAAATTGAGACAACAAAGGTTACAGAGGACTCTCTAGCCTTGTTGTGAACATGATAATCTCTCTAGTCTTGGTGCCACAATAAAATGCACTCAGTACACTCTGTAAAGTGGTTGGCAATCAAATGGAGAAAAACATAGAGTAGAGAGGGCTCTTTAGTTGTGCTGTGGACATGACAACCTCTTTAGTGTTGGTGCCATGATAAACGCACCCAGTACACTCTGTAAAGTGGTTGGTGGTAGGAAGGGCGTCTAGCCATAGAAACCAAGCCAAAGGAAATGTATGATTGAGATGTGGTTGTCTGACCCTTCTAGGAGAGTGGTAACTCCAACTGGAGTCAATGCAGGCCAAAATCACCCATCCAACCCATGCTAGCATTGAAAAACGGATGTAAAATGATGATACTGATGATAATGATGATGATGATGATGATGATGTCTTCCCTAGAAGTGTTTTATTTCAAGTGTAGATTGGAGTTCTAATTCCCTTTGTAGATCTTATTTAAGATAAAGAACCCTAAAGATAGAATGAAATATTTTGATTAGTTCATGGGCTAATTTGAGCCCAAAGGAGACAAGATAGATACCAATAATCTTCATTAAAAGCTTCAATATATCTGTGTACAGTTGCACATAAACAAGATTATAACACCTTGTTAATGTGCAGCTGATTTTTTGGAAATTTAGTAGTTCAAATAATGTTTCCTCACATAGAAAAATAAAAGTGGTTTTATGTGTAGATGGTATTTTAACAGTGAAACAACACTGTAATAGATTGCTATAACAAGAAGATTTAGTAATTTAGTAGATGTAAATGTCTTTCATTGTCTCATCTCGTAAATCAGGAAAGGGCTTGGTGGATATTTATTGTCATTTCATAAACAAAAAATCAATTTCGTTTAAATTAACATTTTAAAAATAGCACACAAAACAGCAGAGATGAAAATAAAGATGTGTACATGTATATATAACACACTTATGTACACCTAAACGTGCAACAGAAAGTCTGAAGGGAGAAGTTGTTCTCCGAGACATAAACCACAGTGAGAGCTGTTACATGTTTAGGTGTACATAAGCGTGTTATATATACATGTACACATCTTTATTAACATTTTTATATACAATTACAAGAGATACGTTTGAATTGTTAACTGAATGAAATATTAACATCAGCTGTTACCTCTGCTGGTGATAAAGGGATTCTCTCTCCAAGCGAAGGGTAGACTGTATGATGCATGTGTACGAAGTGTGATGTTGCATGGTAGTGAAACCTGGACATTGATGGCAGAGGATGTGCGAAGGTTGGTAAGAAATGAAGAAAGTATGATCCGTTGGATGTGTAATGTTAATGTGCATGAACGACGAGGTACAGATGAGTTGAGAGAAAAACTAGGTATAAGAGGAATTATATGTAGTGTGCAAGAGAGAAGATTGTGTTGGTATGGACATGTAATGCATATGGGTGATGACAGATGGGTGAAGAAGTGCCGAGTGATCCATGTGGAAGGAAGGGTGTGGAAGAGGTAGACCAAGGAAGACATGGGCAGAGGTGGTAGAAGCAGATCTGAGGATGCTGAATCTCAGGAAGGAGCTGACGAAGGATCGAGAGAAGTGGTGAGACGCTGTATTGGAGAGGATCCGTGTAACCCATGCAAGCATGGAAAAGCAGACGTATGATGATGTATGTATGTATGTATGTATGTATGTACGTGTGTGTGCGCGTTTTGACCTATCTTGTTTTAGCGGCTAACAAATATATTGTGGTTTATTTTCCAGATATCCGCCGGTCAAAGAGCAGTCCTTCATTACCATTTGTATTTGGTTCAAAGCAGTTACTTGGAGAGAAGAGTTTGTTGACCAGTAAAGAAAGCTTTGGTTCGACATCGTCCAGCAGTCGAAGGTGACAACACTACTACTACTACTACTACTACTGCTGCTGCTGTATTCCCTCCTTACAATTTAAAGCTCAATCATTCTGAAGAAACATTCCACCAATATCTGAAGCCATAATAAATAAATAACAACAGTGAGGCGTGAAACTTGGACGGACTGCGAATAAAGAATTAATTTATCAAAATGGGAATGATGACACAATGATGATGATGATCATCATCATAATGAATATACAGACTCTATTGAACACACAAAAGACAAAAATATTTTATTTATAAAAGAAAGATATTTTTTCAGAGATATAAACTCTCCTAAGATCTCCGTGAATTTCTTTGAAATTTTTGGATGCAGTGAAAAAAAGAAAAAAGAAAAAAAATTTGTAATGTTTTTTTTTTTTTTATAAATCTTGGCAGCAATTATTGAAGCCTATAAATAGGTGACCCCCGATTGAGGCCATTGTTGGTCGGGGATGGAGACACACGGGGACACACCCCCACCCGCTCCAGCGACACTGCTGCCCTCATTTCTTACTCTTCTCAAACAATCTCTTCCTCCTTTTCAAACAATCAATTACACCAAAAACTAAATATACACACACACACGTGTCTGTGTGTGTGTGTGTGTGTGTATGTATGTATATATATAAAGAGTATGTGTATGTATGTATATATATATGTATGTGTATATATATGTTTATGTGTATGTATGTATATATATATGTATGTGTATATATATGTTTATGTATATATGTGTGTATATATATATGTGTGTATGTATGTATATATATATAGGAATGTGTATGCATATATATATATATGTGTATGTATATACACACACACACACACACATATACATACATTGATATAAATATATATATATATACACATAAATATAAGGTGGCTACTAACACTAACACAGCCCGTTTATTTAAATTCCGTCATGATGGAGGAGGAGGAGGTCAAGGGGGAGACCACTGTAATATGCTTACAGCACCACCATAGGATATATATATATATATATATATATGTTTCTTGGGTACCGGTGGGAGCAGGGGGTGACATTGCTGCTGACCATTAATAATCTACAGACACAGACAGAGAGAATGTGATTATTATTATTATTATTATAATTATTATTATTATTATTATTTATTACAGAGATCACCAATCTAAAATCAAATACACTCACCTTTCATTTCTATTCCCACCCACCCTTTTTTCTTTCCTTTTGTATAAAAGAAAAACTAATTATTATTATTATTATTATAAAGAACTTCGTTTGAACTTAGCAGGAATGTTGAAATGATAAAAATACTGAAGTTTAGCATTGGTATTCTTTATTTTGCATAGAAAAAAACCCAAAAAAAACAAACAAATAGCCATATTTCAAAAGATTCTTGTTTCAGCTGGGTTTTTTTCTTTTTTTTCTCTCCTTTATTCAAATTTGACATTAAGTCGACAGCTCGTGTCAAGAACATATTTTGGGAGCCCCCCCCTTCAACATTTGAATTTAAAAAAATAACAAAGCATAAAATCTTGCCATTTGCCATTAAATCTCTCTTTCCCAATTTTTTTCACCAATACATAATTCAAAAATAAGTTGGAATAATACTTAGTCTATAATGGAGGCTATATAGATTACCATTATTTATTTTTAGTATTGTTTCTGCTACTTCCACTTTAGAACTGTCGACTGACTTGCGTTAAACCTTCATGTGTTTTGTTAGGACATGTGGAGGTTTTAATCAGTGACTGGTGAGCCCAAGATCTTGAGTACATGTAGCTTATATGTAATATAGTCTAAGTCTATCTTTTCTACATCATCTGCATTATAGATAGACACAGCTAACAACAACAACTGGTCTATGCCACTAAAGAAAACTGTTTCTTATATATATATATACAAGTATTTGGGTCGATCTGATCGACTTCAAGGCGGTGCCCCAGCATGGCCGCAGTCCAATGACTGAAACAAGTAAAAGAGTATATATATATATATATATATATATACAGAACACAGCATATATCAGAACATCTGAAAGATACATAATGTAGATATATCTACGGTTATTTATTTTTTGACGCCTTCGCTGGGGAGATTGTAAACAATGTAAAAACATTTTATTATTTAAAGTTCCCCAAGGAAAACAAAATTATTTGGAACCTTCTTACAGATCTGTTTATATGTATGTATGTATGTATGTATGACAAGGGTGATAAATAAATACGCTTTGGTTAGTCTGTTGTACACACAAAAACTTTAAACATTCGTCATATCTAATATACATAGATAATGAGAATCACACAAAGTTAACAAATTAACGAGATAATGAGAGCATATATGGAAGTGTGGTATTTATGTACAGCTCTTTGCGTTCTAAGTTCAAATCAATCGGAGGTCAATTTTGCCTTTCATTCCTCTGGAGTCGATGAATTAAAAGTGCGACTCGTGGGTGCAGGTATAGTTTGTGCGGTTAAGAAGTTGTCGTGGTCGTCGCTGTTGTTGTTTAACACCAAGTTAGCCATGATTTAGCAGACATGGGGTCAAAGGCGTTCAAGCCATGACCATCATATCTTATTCTCAGACATTGTATCCAGGGCTGTATTATCCAATGTGTCCTTCCTTTTTTTAAAGATAGAGTGTAATTTGGCTGCTGTATCCAGCAGGTCAACCGAACTGAAGTTGTTGTTGTTTAGTCCAATTCATCCCTCATTGAGCAGATATCCCATATTTTTTTGTATGACATGGTCTACAATGTGTAATGTCCCCTCCTTTAAGACGGTGGGGTGTGATTTGAGGGAGATTTGGCTGCTATTTCTATCAGATCGATCGACTACGTAATGCTCCTTCATTAGTACGTATAGCTACCCAAAGTAAAACATAATGGTTATTTATTTATCCTGGCAATTGTCGTTGAGCAATTAGTAAACTCCAGACGAGCGCCGTCCGTCATCATGGTTTCGATATCAAGTTGAAGTCAGTTCACTTGATTCATGCCTTTAATGCCATTGAGAACGTCATGAACATTACAATATCCTCTTCCTTAAAATATAGGGATCTTTTTTACACAGTCTGCTTGAACTATACAAGCCTGTTCAATGTTTAAATGTCTTAATATTTTTCGAATTATTAATGTCATCTTTTGAGATCAAGCATGTTTTAATATTTACATCAACATTACGTTTCGATCGATTTGATCCTCAATCGGTATCAATTGTCTGCCACATAGTACCAGACGGGATTCGAACCAGCAACCTTTATCTCTAAACTTAGATTAATACAGGCATCGGTGAGCGAGTGGGGGAAAAAAGCGTTATTACTCTTAGTTTAATTAGTTAAATATATATATGTACGGCATTGCTTGACTTCTCCATAATCTCCCAACCAATCGAAATGCAAATGGCTTGAACCGGGGACTGAAATCATATAACTTTTCAAATAACCTTACAAGAAGCATGAACGCAACACTTTCTGTTATATCGTTCCCTGAAATTTTGGGCTTTTTTACCAAATCAATTCCTAGAATAAAACACCCGATGACGACCGGGAATTGATCCAATCGAAACATAGTGTATATGTAAATATTAAAAAATATATCGTCTCTAAAGATGAGGTTAATTATCCGAAAAATGATTATGTAATACTATCCTGCGTTATCTACTTTACAGCTAGATGGTTTGAACCGTTGAAAGTTAGTCTTGATCTTGGGCCGACCACTTGGTTGGTTATTATCTGATACAACTACCATCTTCGCTATCCAGGACACCGACTATCGAATGTGTGGAATTGCTTGACTTCTCCATAAGCTCACAACCAACAGAAATGCAAATGGCTTCAACCAGAGTCTGAAATCACGTAACTACTCTGAAACCGTTAACACCTTTACAAAAGGCAATACTTTCTATTATACAGTTCCCTGAAATTCAAGACCTTTTTACCTAGTCAAAAATAAATATTTGTAGAATTCTACAAACTAGGATAGTTGATAAAATAATTTCCTGTGAAGTACTGAAAGCGATTTAATCAACTATACGTTCCACCAAAACTTTGTGGCTTTTGTACCTAGGCTAGAAATCATTTAATTTTACTAACTAAGCCGATAGAATTAGTGACCTTTTCGTGATCAGAGGTATCATTGAGAGATCAACACCACTTTAGCTTCAAGCGAAAAGTAGGAGGCAACGGAATAGTATGACACTCATGTCTTTCCCAAGGGTTCTAGCGGGCTAAGTGGGAGTCATATAGTTACATCAGACTCAAATAAATAACTCAAAGACTGCAATCCAAATAATTGAGAACATTGTACCAATCTATATTTGACCATATATAAGAAGTCCCCCCGTCACCTGAATCCTCACATGAACATAGCCAAGACACAGAGATATGCGATAACTTTTCGATTATTCCTTCATTCTGACTATATTTAGGAAATTTCATTCATAAAAATATATTAATGGAGGCTAACCAGAACCCCAGCTGGACAAAACAAGACCTCTCAAAATGACAGATGAACTCAGCGACGATCTAGCAATAGTGAACGGGGACATAGAAATACTCAAGATGGTGAACAAGCACAATGTAAGACAACTTTGGGAGTGATGGACCTCTAATTCTTATCAGAACATCTGTCTAGGAGGAGTAAAACCTGAGGATCATTCAGTTTCTGGTCATCCCAACCAATGCTGGGCCACTAGGTGGGAAGCTGTTTTATCTGAAAAGTGAATGCAGGTCTGTGCAAGCTCCATTCACTACATTCAATTTTTACAGATAGGAACTCCTTGGAACCACAAATAGACAGTGGACCTTTCAGAAATGAGCATTGTCACTGCAGCAGTCGGGGTATCACAATTGTCTATGACGATTAAATACCACCACTTCCTGGCTTATGAGGGCACACCGAATGTGTAGCATTGATGGAAGTATTCATGATTCTCCAGTCACACATGTGACTGTAACTTCTGTTGCTGCTGCTCTTTCAGAAGTGCTATCTCTGTTTAATAAGTGGTTTATTTGGACACCTTTTGACTTCCACCATATATATGTATGTCTATGTGTGCGTGTGTCTATGTGAGTGCATGCGTGTGTGTGTTTGCGTGTGTATGTATGCATGTGTAGGTATGTATACATATATTAGTTTCCTGCTTTTCTGCATTCGTTCAGTTGACAAATTGGACCTTTGAACAAATAAATAAACTCTACTACATGTATTGAGTACTCTATTTCCTGTTTGTGCCTCCCAAACATATATCTACAATTAACTTATATTTTATTAACAGTTGCTACGGTTACTACTGCTGCTACTGCTGACCATCATCATCACCAGCACCACCACCATCCTGATGCTCTGTAATCCTGTAACGTGAGACCAGCAGAATGTCGTCATCGGTCAATATAATTTGGGACACGTCCTACTTCAGGGCTGCCTGTCTCAGTTGCGTGGCTTTCCTCATCATTTATAAATATGTCAGCCCTACACTGTCTGCGTTCGCATTCCCTGCTTACCTTCACCTACACATAGAGAAGAAAATTGACTGGAATACGCGGTGAGTAAATGCTTTATTCTCTATTCTTTTATTCTCATACTGGTTTCAGTCATTGGACTGCAGCCATGCTGGGGCACCATGTTGAAGAGTTTAGACAATCAAATTGACCCCAGTGCTTATTTATTTTTTAAAAAAGTCTGGTACTTATTCTATCAGTCTCTTAGCCGAACCACTAAGTCACAGGACATAAACAAGCATATGAAGACAGAGAGACAAACGCACACACACACACACATACACATACATATATATGTACGATGGGCTTCCATACGGTTTCCATCTACCAATTTCACTCACAAGGCATTGGTCAGTCTGAGGCTATAGTAGAAGACACTTACCCAAGGGGCTGAACCCGAAACCGTGTGGTTGCAAAGTGAACTTCTTAACCACATAGCCATGCCTGCACCTATAAACTTTTATGTATTTCATTCTTTCTTTGTTCTGTATTATTAAATATAAATTCTAGATTCAGTAGTGTCATGATAGATGCATTGAAGTGTAGCTTGATAGAGTTTAAAAGTTACATATAGATGATAAAAATGATAAGTTGTGAAAGTAAGTAGTTTATAGTTTCAAGTATGTACAATTGCCCTCATCACAGATATACACACTCAAACATATCTAACATAAGTAGTATACAGACTTTCATTTATGCGTGTTTATTTAAACAAATGACTAAAGAATCTATTAACCTGTTTAATGTTGAGCCATTCATAATCTCTAATGGCTTATTTCAGCTGATATAGTAAATAGTTATGATGGCAGTGGATTGTTAGTGGATTGTTAGTCATACAAAGTGCCATGTGGTATTTAGTTACAGCTCTTTACATTCTGAGTTCAAATTCCACCCAAGTCAACTTTGCCTTTCATCCTTCTGGGGTTGATAAAACAAAGTACCAGTAAAGTACTGAGGTCGATATAATCAACTGTACTCCTCCCCCAAATTTGAGGCCTTGTGCCTATGTTAGAAATCAATGAAGCAGTTGTTTCCTATGTTACAGGAAGCGGAAAGAGTAACTGAGTTCTGTCATGCATGTAGCCATCTTCCAGTGATGTTATATTTAATATGTGTGTGTGCATGTGTGTGTTTATGCACGTGTTTGAATGTGTATATATATGTGTGTGTGTGTCTGTGTGTGTATATATGTGTATATATCCATACTGCACTATTAGGCCCACATGAGCCTATTTTGGTAGCTTGGGATCCATATAGATATCACTCTGTACACTGTATTAATATACTCTAGTAATTACTGTCAGGCCATCAACTTTGTACCAATGTGTGTCAGTCATAGGTTTTGTTTACTTTTTAATAGACATCCTTCCTCTACTACCATCGGCATTTTGGGAGGGATTGGTGAATGAATCCTGGTGAATTGTTAAATAACAATGAAATTTGTCTGTTGAATCCTCATTCCAATCTGCCCCCAAAAAGCCCCCATGGTCCTAATTTCACAGTGAGGTTAAAAATATATATATTTTTTTTACAAGTTAGTCAGGAGATAGGGCAGTGCCCATCACCCTTTTTCAGGGCCTCTGAGACTGAAGGGAGGGAGGGAGGAAAGTATCCTCAGACCGGAGACCTGGTCCGAATGCTTGCAATAGAGTGGACTCCACTAAAGGCACCCAAGGGTAGCCAGGTGGTGGTGGTGGACTCCACTAAAGGCACCCAAGGGTAGCCAGGTTGTGGTGGTGGACTCCACTAAAGGCACCCAAGGGTAGCCAGGTTGTGGTGGTGGACTCCACTAAAGGCACCCAAGGGT
>JAOPJM010001463.1:32691987-32702025 GCA_027124095.1 Muusoctopus leioderma | reverse complement strand
TCACAAGGCATTGGTCGGCCCGAGGCTATAGTAGAAGACACTTTACCCAAGGTGCCACGCAGTGGGACTGAACCCGAGACCACGGGATTGAACCCGAAACCACCATGTGGTTGCGAACCGAACTCCTTAACCACACAGTCTTGTCCCTGTGCCATTCTCAACATAAAATTGGATTTGTTGCCTAATCAAGAACAGAGTTTCTTTACACAGATATTATAACCTGAGATTTTTTTCAGGAGAAGCTAAATGTGAAGTTTGATCTTTCATGCCTTTCCCAAGGAGGATTAGCAATGAAGGTCACATGGAAAGACTTAGAATATTTATAAAATGATAAAAAAATATTCTAAGATGCTTCAAAATATTTTTAAAATGTTCCTGAAAGATGATCAAAGGGGAGCAACTGTGTAAGTCACTAACTTTTCGTTTTGTATTTTCAAGGTATATATTCTCTTTTTTACTCTTTGACTGCGGCCATGCTGGGGCACCACCTTGGAGGGTTTTAGTCGATCAGATCAACCCCATTCCAGTACTTAATTTTTTAAGTCTGGTACTTATTCTATTGGTCTCTATTACCGAACCGCTAAGTTACGGGACATAAACAAACAAGACAGATACAGAGAGATACTTTCACACACACACACGCACACATATATACGACAGGCTTCCACACAGTTTCTGTCTACCAAATTCACTCACAAGACATTAGTCGGACCGAGGCTATAGTAGAAGACACTTGCCCAAGGTGCCATGCAGTGGGACTGAACAGCCATGCCTGCGTCTATAGCAGGACAACAAAAAAAGGTCAAAGTTTCTGGTGTAAAAGTGTAAAAAGTTATTTTATATTATTGTTGTTGTTTAAGTTATTATTGTGTTATGTGTTTGTGTGTTTTCCAGGTGGTTCCCAACATGACAGTCCAGGTGAAGACTATGAGTATGACCTAATGGAAGGTCTCAGTTCTGAAGAGGAGGAGGAGGAGGAGGAGGAAAATACCATCAAGATATCGAAAGTCAAGTTCAGTCGTGAACCTATCAAAGTAAGTCGGTGTTTATGGCGGTTTTCTTCGCACAATCGGTAAAGCACCGAACTAAATTCCTCGCACTATTTAATCTATGTCCCTTTAATTACCAGTGAAATACTGATATATCAATTTGGTCACCTGTACTACCCCTTCTGCAGCATTTGGGGGATAAATTGACAGAATCGGTAGAGCGTTGAACAAAAATTCCTCGCTGTAATCTTTCTTTCATACTTCCATAATTGGTAAAATATATTCCAGTGAAATCCTGGGGCTGATTTAACTGACTGAACCCCTTCCCCGAGATGTTTGGCCTTGATTCTATGCTATAAATCATCATCATTATTATTATTAGGGTGGTGGGTTGGCAAAAGCGGTAGAGCGTCGGACAAAATATATTACAGTATTGAGTGAGTTGTGTCCCTTTTATATTCTGTTCGAGTTGATTTTGCCTTTCATCCTTCTAGGGTCAATAAAATAAAGTACCAGTCACATACAATAATAATAATAATGATTGTTTCTAACATAGGCACAAGGGGCCAACAACCCCCAGTACTTGACTGGTACTTTATTTTATCGACCCCCCCCCTCCCCCCCGGAAGAGCGAAAGGCAAAGTTGACCTCAGTAAATGATAATTGGTTCTAACATAGGCGCGGGGCCAGAAATTTAGCAGGAGGCGTTAGTCGATTAAATCTACCCCAGTGTTTGACTGGTACTTTGTTTACCGACCCCCGTATAGATGAAAGACAAAGTTGAGCTCAGCAGGGTTTGAACTCAGAGCTTACCGAGGTCAATAATAATAATATTAATAATAATATCCTCTAGACTTAGACAGTTTAATCTCTGTCTTTTTCTTTCCATCAATATGAGGAAAGTTGAGACAATGTCTCGTGTAATAACTTTTTTCTTTTCATATTTTAAAACAATTCTTTATTTCAATTTCTTTAAAGCAAAACAAACAAAAAAAAAATATTTTTTTAAAACAAAAAATGTCTTACTGGTTAAAAATTGAGTTACCTCCCTTAGATCCATTGTGAATTATACAATAATTGTTTCTAATATATTCGATGGGGGGGGGGGGGAATAGTCGATTATATCTACCCCCAGTATTTAACTGATGTTTTATTTACCGATCTCAGCCGGATTTGAACTCGGAGCGTAAAGTGCCAGAACAAATACCGCAAGGCATTTTGTCCGATGCTCTAACGATTCTGCAATGAGTTATATAATGGAAAAACTAGATACAGGCAGCAATAAACACATCATGGAGAGCACACGTCCCTAGATAACAACAACTATAACTAAACTCGGGCTAAAGTTCAGTGGACACTCCTGGGGAAGTAAAGATGAATTAACCCTTTCATTACCGTATTTCTAATGAAATACACACTGCCCCCCCTATGATTTTTTAATTAATTTTGAAAATAATCAAGAATTTGGAGGGATTTAGTAAAATAACAAACTTTCTCGTTATTAAGTTGGTGTTTGGAACATAACTTAACAAAAAGTTTCTTACACAAAATTATAATGGAAAGTTTAAATTTAAATATGAACACTTTAAAACAAATGGGTTTTTTTTTAATCATAGAAGGCAGTTTCAGGCTGGTTGGTATCAAAAGGGTTAAGAAAGGGGACAAATTACTGCAGTAGGCAGGGGAGGAAGGGGGGGGACTGTGGAACTTTAAGATAAGTAGAACTGACAGAATTTGAGTGCTTATATACAACTCAAAACCATATTCTAAGATATAAAACAAGAAGGCATTAGAGCAGAACGATATTTCTAGATATTTCTAGATATTTCTAGATATTTCTAGAAAGAACTAAGACAAATATTTTAGCTTGTAGTTTTGATAGATATATTGACTTCTGAGAGAGAGGGAGGGGGGAAGAGAAAGAGAGAGAGGGGGGGAGGAAGGAAGGAAGAGAAAGAGGGGGAGATAAAGAGAGTGGGAGGCAGAGAAAGAGAGGGAAGGGAAGGAAAAGAGAGAGAGAGAGGGGAAGGTAAAAGAGAGAGAGGGGAAGGTAAAAGAGAGAGAGACTTAATTCCTTCCATCAAAGCTAGTGTCTTTTGGTTTATGTGACCAAATTAATGAGAATTCCTTGTAGTCAGCATGTTTTTTGAACAGGAAGTACTTTGCCTTTGGTGCTAAGATTCCATATATGTAGGAATGTCATAGTGTATGGTTCTTAGGAAAACAATTTACAAATTAACTTTGGTTATGCTTTGTGCCATCTTCATGCCATCTTCTCTGTTGTCTGTTGTCTGTTCTCCACTGTTGGTTCTATATATTAACCCTAATGTGAATTTGCTTTCGTTTATAATGAGTTACTAATTTACATTTGTTTCTTATTTAAAATAATTCTTATACAGGGTGGCAGATAACTAACTCCCAGATTACAAATGCTCATAACATTTTTTATGAATAAATTTAATACAAATGTACTAGTTAGTTCAAACAACATATAGAAAAAGTTTATATTATAGGTGGTGTTCAAAATTTTATTCATTTTGATCCAGGCATAGCTGCAGTCGACTCGGTAAATAAACGAGTTCAGAGAGTTACTTATCTACCACCCTGTATGTATAGGCACAGGCATGGCTGTGTGGTTAAGAAGTTCACTTCACAACCACATGGTTTCTGGTTCAGTCCCCACTGCGTGGCACCTTGGGTAAGTGTCTTCTACTATAGCTTCAGGCCGACCAATGCCTTGTGAGTGAATCTGGTAGATGGAAAACAGACGTAAAATCATGATGATGATGATAATGGATGATATAAAGCTAGAGTGATACCTGTATGAGGTATGACTTAGAATAACACTGAGATATGCAGGAAAGTCAGATACATTGAATTGGTAACCTCAAGCATGAATAGATAAATACATCATATAGTTTGAGATTAGAATATTCTACAGCGAAGTGTTTATTCTCTAACTCTCTTTCTTATACCTTATAACTTATATCTTCATCTCATTCCATTTCTGTTTGCGTTGTCTGAAGATCTAAAATTATCCGTTTCTCCGCTAATAAATTTAGAAATAGATAAAAACAAAATAAACCGAATTCCAAAGACATTCTGTCATGAAGATTAATGTCATGAGAAGAGAAAGACACAATTCTTGAATGACTCTAACTGTGATGTAAGCATGAAAACATAACAGACAAGAAAGACAGAGAAATAAAAAGTAAGAATGAAAGAAAGAATTGATCTTCTAAATTGTAAACAAGATTTCTTATGTGTAGCATTGATGAAAATGATAAACAAATGGATGGTTGAAAAAGATAACATTTTGTAATACAAAATACCATCATATATATATCATCATCATCATCGTTTTACGTCCGTTTTCCATGCTGGCATGGGTTGGACAGGTGATTTCAGCCCGTGTTGATTCCTCATTGGAGTCACCACTCTCCTAGATGGGTCAGCGGCCCACATCTTGCTCGTATGTTTCATTAATTGGTTATCACAGGCATAGTTGTCTGCTTATAAAGTTCTCTTCGCAACTATGTGGTTTTGGATTCAATCTCAATGCATGGCACCTTGAGCAAGTTTCTTCTACCATAGCCTTGGGGGTTGATAAAAGCTCTGTGGGTCAAATTTTGGTAGAGAGACACTGTATAGGAGGCTGCTGGAAGGACGGACCATTCCTGTTTTTGTGTGGTAGACTTAATACCATGCCTGGTTTAACAACACCACCAGGCACTTGAGTCCCTTTAGTGAAGTCCCTTCTGTTGCAAGTATTTGACCCCGGTCTCCAATCTGAGGATAACTTCCTCTCTTCTTCCAGCCAGTCTCACTAAGTCATCATCATCATCATCATCATCACCATCATCATCATCATCACAATTTTATTTTTCTACACCAATAAATGTACGATCTTGTACATTTATTTAGTGGATTCATTCCTCATTACTTTAACAATTATAGAGTGGCTGTGTTTGTTTCACCGAGGAGGTCAGAATAGAACCGAAATATGCCTGGTATTGTCCCCCATACTTGCATAAAACATGAAAATAATGTTAGTCATTGATTAATATCATTTTTTCCTCACTGCAAAATTTATTTGTAGTTAACTTTTAATGCTGCACACATCAACTACAATAGCACTAACTTACCTATATCAAGACAAGCTTTATAAATGAAGGTTTGGTTTTAAATATCGTTTAATACATTCTAGTGATTTATAATTTGGAAACTAGGACAAGCAAATGTTGTTGTTTTGTTTTAATGTTATATAATATATATATATGTTTTTTGTTCTTCTGTAAGCCAATCTTAAACAAAGTATTACATGTACTATTAAGTCGATGTTTCTCTAGCTTTAATATCGTATTATACATAGCTGATTAATCACATCTCTTTTGACATTTATCGGTCTCATTACTGAAGTAACGAGAAATAAATAAATCAACAATATTTTCCAATAAAAGTGAAGTCAGTAGTAAAATAATACAACTAATATCAGCACGAAAAATAATAAGGGGGAAAATCCATAACCTGCTTTAGATGTATATCAGATCTGGTTTATACCAACCTGGACAACAAGAAGAAGAAAATCAAAAACAAAACAATTAAAAAAAAAATCAATGATGGTTAATGCTAAGCTAGGATGATGGTAATCAGTTGTTGTTTTTTTATAATTGAGTGAATTAAAGGTGAGTCGATTTTGTGCATGTTTTTGGTACTTTATACTGTGTGGGTGTGTGTGCAATATATAAAGGACATGTCGTTACTTTAATGAATATTAATACATCTTCAGTTTAACATATATGAAGAAATTGTTCATTGAAGATCTTAAGAAAAGGAATCATTATTTTCACAGTCGATTTGAACAAATCCAACAGCATATTATTTTTCAAAGCATGAGGCAACAACATCATCATCATCATCATCATCATTGCGTCTGTGTTTCCATGCTGGCTTGAGTTGGACAGATTTTTGTTTATGGAGCAGTATTCGACGACCAGATGCCCTTCCTGTTGCCAACCCTTACATATGTTTGTATGTAAGGTAGTTTTTCCATGAATATTTAAAACTATTGAACAGCTAATCTGCCAGCTGGATTGTCATGCACGGGATGTAAACAAACAATCACCAGTAGCAATGTCAGCAATTAAGACTTCGTGAAGACACACGCAAGCACCCACACATGCACACACACCCACAGAGACACGACAGGCTTCTATACAGTTTCTGTCTACCAATTTCACTCACAAGGCATTGGTCAGTGGGAGAGAACCCGGAACCATGTGGTTACAAAGCAAACTTCTTACAACATAGTCATGAGTCAAAGAAATCTCTTTAGTTGTACAAAGTTATTGGCAACTATATCTTTAATCGTTTATGGTCATATGATGAAAACTATAAAATTAAACGAGTCAATGAGGGAGCCTCAATGTGATCGCTTGACCTGCTAGAAATAGTAGACAAATTTCCCTCAATTCACATCCTACTTTCTTAAAAAATAAATTAAAAAGAAAGGACACATTTGATAATGTAGTCCTAGATATACTATATTTGAAGAAATATGAAATATGAAATATTCACGGCTAGAACACTTATTATCATAGGTCTATGCTCAAATAGGGACTGACCTGGGGCTAAACAACAACAACAGCAACAACAACAGCTAAGAAGAAAATGAGATATCTATAGGTTTATATGAATTCCAAAGAAGACATTTTATATAGTTCAAATATGAAATTAGCTGAAATTTATTCTATATTGAATTTCTGATTGTCTTCATCCAGGTTGGCCACATTCAAATCAGCGTCACACAGATTTCAATATATTAACATTGCTTATAGCAGTGTCTTTCAAAGTGCCTTCTTTATTTTTGTAATTGGTTACCATTTCTATTGTGGGGGGATTGACGTTTAGCCCCAAGCATTCAAAGTATGGCATTCATTATTCTAGCTGCCTTTTCGATGGCATTTGATATCTCAGTGAAATTTCCTGTGCCCTCAGCCTTCAATGAACCTTCGTTTTTATGGCATTTTCAGGTAATCATTTCTAATTCTTTGATTGTCTTGTCAAGTTGATGATATGGAAATCAAATTGCATTCATTTAATGTTCGGTTTCCTGAATTCGGTGAAAAATATATGCCACACGTAATCCAAGAAGATATGAAGCAAAATTGAGGGTTCTGGATCTCTTTGACACCGGATATTGTTGGAAATTTCAATGTAGGGATCTTTCTCACTTTTTTATGGGATTTCTTTGAAGAGGGTTTAGCAAATTGTCAAATTAATGCAATTTTCTTCACATTCATCTCCATCTTTGTTGTCATCATCATCATAATCATCATCATCATCATTATCATCATCTTTGTTGTCACTATCCTCATTACTTTCATCGTCATCATTTCTACCATTGTCATTATTATTACTATCATCGTCATCATTATTGTTATTGTCATCATCATTATTGTTTGACTACTGAGATAGTGTATTGTTGACAGATTTCTTTGTTGTTGTTGTTGTTGTTGTTGTTAAATGTGGACCAGTCATATGGAGGAAATTTCACAATCTTCTGTTTGTTGGTGTGTAAGTTCGTCTGAATTCTAGTAGACATTATATAAAGATCAGAACTTACTCCTTCGATGGTAGAATATGCTTCACAGTTTAGTATGCTGTTTTTCCATTTCTTATATATATATGAACATGTAATCGGGTTTGTGCTTGGATATACTCAGGTTGGCCGTCCAGTAAAAATGTTCATTGACCAGCTTTGTGCGGACACGGGATCTCGCTTTGTTGACCTTCCAAATACTATGTAGGATCGTGATGGGTGGCGGGATCAAGTCAGGTAAATTCGAGCAAGCTCAACCAGATGATGAAAGATCTATAATGTTTGTTAGTAAAGGTCCTGATCAGTCTGCAATTGATCATGGCTGAAGTATTTCCTGGTTCTAAAGAGGAATCCTAGTCATTTTTTCATTCAGTTTTGACAATGTTATACACATGAAGTCACCATGAGAGATCATCAGAGAATGTGTAGGCCTGAGATTTGTAGTGATTTTGAGGGTTCTAATTTTATGTTTTTTATGATGCATTAGACTGTTTCCTTGATATGTGCTGTGATTGTGTCTTTGTGTTCCTGAAAGGGACTAGGCTGTCATATCCCAAGTGAAAGATATTCTCAAGGTCTAGTGTATGTTTGAGGGCAGGTGCTTAAGGGTGCATATGAATGACACCAGTGTGTAGATTGTTAAGGGTGACTGAAGGTTGGTGTCTATTATCTGAATAAAAATGTGTGTACTTATAGAAACTCACAGTTTTCATAAAAAAGTTAATAACCATTTGTTCATGTACAAGAGTAACATTGAGTAACAACAATACTGAAAGCTTAAAATGTCTGAACTATAGATGAATTACAAGTATTGATATAAAAAGGAAAATAAATTACTTGTAATATCAGGAAAATTACTTCCATCTGTAAAGTTGCTTTCAGATAATATATATACTTTATGAATATATTCTTGAAGAGTATTCTTTCTTTCATCCTATTACCTGATTCCTGTATATGTTCACAAGGATGAGATAGAGGTAACATCTTCTACTCATTGTGACTTTACATTCAATCATTTTGGTGAAAACATACACAAACTCTTTTGATAATATAACATCAAGACATTATTCAGAAACTATAACCACACTTTACAGATGATTCAAAATACATCTTACTTGAGATGGGGAAAAAGTTAAAACTATATTTGCTTATTTTATTTATTGATGTATTTATTAATTTATTTATTTTATATCACAATTTCTGAGTAATAGCATTGTTGGTTACAGGTTTTCAATGGGTTAATCACTGGTTCAATCTATTCCTGGTTCACCACATTCTGACATAAAAAATAAAACCATTTTTTGGTTTCTCACTGATATTTATATTCTTCACTAATATATGTCAATAAAGGACACAAACACACACACACACACACACACACACACACACACACACACACACACACACTCCGGACTGGTACTTTATTTTATTGACCCCAGATGGACAAAAGGCAAAGTTGACTTTGGCAGGGTTTGAACTCAGAACATAAAAATCCGCAACAAATACTGCAAGGCATTTTAACGCTCTAATGATTCTGCCACTTCGCTGTCTTTCAACAACAACAGTAACAACAACATCGCTTATTTTAATTAAACTTACTTAAAATATTTATAATATTTTAGTATTACGGTAATTTACCTGTACATTTTGAAATAAAACTATGAGTTTGGGAATAGGTAACTAAATGGAACTTTCTGCTAGATCTCTGATATTTAAATATACGTACTAGTTAGCACATTAATTTATCTTTTCATTTGTTTTTTATTGCATTATATATGATACTTGTAATTAAAATTTCCTTTATATACTAATAATTATGTATTAATTACTACTTTATATTAAAATTTTGCTTATAATCCTTTGATGTTTATATTTTTTTTTGAAACTTTCATTAATCATTGCATCAATTATACTAAATAACCAATTCCTGATGCTGGAGTTAAACAGAGCTACCCAGGATAAATATCGTTTTATGCATTTTTAAATTTAAATTTAGAATTATGATTGCATAATTAATTGATGTCTGTGTCAATAAAAATTAGTATTATTAAAAAACTTTAGATAATTATTAGCAATTATTATTATTTAAAGCTTTTGAACATCATCAGAGTTGTACTGGTTTAGCAAATGACTTGATCTGACAAGTAACTTGATCTGAGATCATGTGTTGAAACTAAAACACATCATGGGGGACCCATTCTAGTCCTTTTAGAACACACACAAAAAAAACTGTTATGTTCATTTTGGTTTATCTCTTAACATTATTGTCTAATAGGAATTCTAAAAAGGTTTGGCAGACTTCTGCAATCTAGTCGCTGACAAAATTCTGCTTTTGATTTATCATTTTCCAACTAACCACTGACGTATCATCATCATCATCATCGCTTTTACGTCCGCTTTTCCATGCTAGCATGGGTTGGACGGAGTGAGTTATTGAGGCAGAATTTT
>JAOPJM010001463.1:32619328-32629368 GCA_027124095.1 Muusoctopus leioderma | reverse complement strand
CATAACTTAACAAAAAGTTCTTACATAAAATTATAATGGAAGGTTTAAATTTAAATATGAACACTTTAAAAGAAATGCTTTTTATCATAGAACCAGAGGCAGTTTTAGGTAGGTTGGTATTAAAATGGTTAAACTTTTTATGAATAGATACACCCAAAGGATTGCCCACTGTCCAAACCATGATCAGTCTTACTAGGTACTAGGTGCTAGCAGGACTTCAAAAGATGTCAAAAGATTGGTTTTACTTTACATATGGATGACTAGGAACAAGATGGGAAAGAAAATAAGGATTTTGTCATTTATTTATAGAAAATTATTCTAGAGATTGAATCCCATAACCCGAGACTTGTTCCTATAACCAGAAGGGGTATGGATAGCCTTGGTTAAGAACTCCTGTTCCAGATCATACATTGTGAAATACAGTATATAGATTACTTCCAAGACACTTCATTTCACAATTCTTGCTCAATAGATGAAGGAATCAAATACAAACAAGGGCTTACCACAGCAAACATAAATAAATTACATTATTTAAAAGAAATTATATTCTTTGAAGATTAGCAATGTAATTTAAAAAATGTTTATGGATTAGTCATGAGGAAGGGTAACATCCATGAACATTTGCAGGCCCTCTGAAACTGGTAGGGTGGGGGGTGGAGGAGTAAGGAGAAACCACATCACATCAGGTACAATCCATTTGGTGGGTTTTCATATAGTTTCTGTCTACCCAATTTCATTCAAAAGGCTTGGGTTGACCCAAGGTTATGGTAGAAGACAGTTGCCCTATGTGTTGTGCAGTGGGATTGAACATAACTGCAAAGCAGACTTCTTAACATGGCAATGAATGCCTGCACCCACTGGTTATTCAGAAAAGGCAAATATACAATGTAAAATATTGCAAGTTAGTCTCTTTCCCATACTTTAATCATTATGGTTGGTGACAGGAAGGGCATCCAACCGTAAAAATGCTGCTTCAAAATCTCTGTCCAACCTATGCTAGTATGGAAACATGGACATAAAAACGATGATGATGATGAACTTACGTGTGGGAGAGGAGGGTTTTTGAGAGAATAAGCAAAGTAGAAAGTTTGCATTGTATTTGGTTAACCATATGGAGGACAGGGTGGATAAGGATCACTGAGTCTTCTGAATACAGTTAACAGTGAATAATTAATTTTAAACTATAGAGCAGAATTTATTTGATATATTAGATATACTTAACATTTCAACTGACTAAGTTTTCAATGTAGATCTCAACATCACCTCAATGTTTTACCAACAAGATTTTAAAGACAGTATTCTTTTACTCGTTTCAGTCATTTGACTGCGGCCATGCTGGGGCACCACCTTGGAGGGTTTTAGTTGATCAGATTGACCCCAGTACTTATTTAGTCTCTATTGCCGAACCGCTAGGTTACGGGAGATACACAAACAGACAGATATGGATACAAACATATATATATATATATATACACGACAGCCTTCTGCAGTTTCCGTCTACCAATTCCACTCAAAAGGCATTGGTCGGCCTGAGGCTATAAGTAGAAGACACTTGCCCAAGGTGCCACAGTGGGACTGAACCCAAAACCACGTGGATGCGAAGCAAACTTCTTAACCACACAGCCATGCGTGTAGGATAAAATTTGAAAGAGATTTGGCTGCTAATTGCAGCAGGTTAAGCAACAACTCCAAGTGCAGAGAGAAACTGCAACTGCTGCATTCTAACCAAGTCCACCACCACAAAGAATCTACAGGCATACCGACAAGATCTACACACACACACACAATCATCATCATCATTTTACATCCGTTTTCCATGCTGGCATGGGTTGGACAGGTGATTTCAGTCCGTCGATTGTGAATGGAGTCACCACACCTCACACGTAAGTTTCGTTTGGCTTGGTTTCCCTTCCTAACATCAACCACTTTACAGTGTACTGGGTACGTTTATTGTGGCACCAACACTAGAGAGGTTGTCATGTCCAAGACATGACTATAGAGCCCTCTCGACCCAGTGTTGTCTCCGAACGATCACCAAACACCAATCAAAATAAATCACATTTCAACATAATTCAGTACACCTGAACTTGAACTATTCACATACATTGTCATTTATTATTTCAATATTTGCTACAGACGTGAACTGTAATCTCTACATAGAATTGAATGAAAGGTTATATGTAAGGAACGTGAAAGAAAAAGGGAGAGAGAGTTGTTTGCAATGCTTTGTACAGAGTGCACCATATGTATTTCCTGTCTTGAAGTCTAACCGCTGTCATCAATTCTACATTAAGATGAAGTGAACATCCAGTGATGGAATTTCAGTGTTTATTGCTCCAGTAAAACATAAGTGATACATTGAAGTCAACTTGAGTGAAGATATCCTGCACTGCTGATCCAATTGAAATAAATTGCATCAAATGCTTTTAGATTACCTTACATTTCAAAGAGCTTTGAACACAACATAAATGAAGCTTTAGGCATAACAGCCAACAAGATGGATTTCATATTTAGATTAATGTCTTATAGTAACAAGCTCTTTATGAATAAGAAACTATTACACACTGGTTTATTTGGACTAGTGTCCTCACCTTGGTTGCTAAGATCACGTTTCAGTTGTTAACTCTTAACATCCTGTAAAATATTTTCTAAGTCCTTTAAAGATTGAGCAGAAATTCCTTAAAAACAAGTCTTTTGCAGCTTATTTATTATGAAATTTACAGGAAAGAAAACAAGTTCTTGGTGTTTTCACAAAAAAATTACTTCACTTTCACCATATATATAGATCAATAATTCATATCAATTTGACAATGGGGTATCGTGTGGAGCTGGGTCTTACAGGGTATTAAGAGTTAAGGTACCTATTAAGTGATGTTCTCACAACTTTGAACCAAACCCTTTATTCAAACCACAGGGGTAGATAGTTCTCATTCCGTTGTCCATGCCCAGGATATCCTCATATATACTTTGTGATGTCGCTTGCTCATTCTGCTTAAACTAGAGTATATAGTTACACTAACCTAAGGATTGAACTCAATAGCATAGATTTAGCATTAGGTGTGGTAGTTTAGTTGGTGAGCGTGAGTTTAATCCTTAAGTTAGTGTAACTATATACCCTAGTTTAAGTAGAACGGGCAAGCGACATCACAAAGTAATAACCAATACGAGGATATCCCGGCCATGGACAACAGAATAAGAACTATCTACCCTCATGGTTTGAATAAAGGATTCAGTTAAAAATTCCAAGAACATCACCTGATACAACAGGCACCTAAATATGGCTGGAGGATACAACGGCTGAAATTTTCTGATCATAGCAACCAAGATGAGACACCAGTCTGAATAAACCAGTGTGTAATAACAATTCCTCTCAGAAATTTAAACAAAAAAAAGAAACATTTGCATCGTTTTTTTTCTAGTTTGAATGTGTCTTCATTTAAAGAAAAGGTGCTAATCTAAACACCCAGCTTGATAAATTACACTAAAATATGAATTACGACAAGCAAATTTAATCATAAAAAAAAATTCTCCGTAACTATTCTCTCATGTATATATATATATATATAGTGTCTCAAAAGTCACTATTTTCTTTTATATATATATATATATATATATAACAAAATAGTGACTTTTGATCCTGTATATATATATTCTTTGAGGGTTTAATTGTATATTCAATCAAGGCAATTTCAAATTTTGCCCGCTGTGTGTCACATGACGTAATTTATTTTGCTTCGCTGCCACAAGATGTACAGTGTGGAGTGTCATGCACACGTTTGCTTGCACCTTTCAATGGCTGAAGGATAATATACAATTGACTAAGGAAATGCCTGCTGATGACCTTATCTTCCTTATTAAATGGTTTTCCAAATAATAAGGTAAGAGAAACTTGTAACTCGAAAAGAGGAACAGGTAAATTCTTTTTTCCTTTTTCGAGGCAGTTTATTCACTTAGTTCGTGTATGGGGAGGTACCCGCACGATCTATGTCTTGACGCCCTGCTACTTATAATGGATAAATTTCGCCACTCCAGAATATTTATGTTGAGTGTTAAGTAGCACCTTCAGACATACTTTTAGTGGGGGGATTATGCTACCGTGAACTTGTATGTATAAATTTCTTGTATATATATATATATGTGTGTTTGTGTGTGTGTAAAACCAGTATTCTTATTTCTAACGGAAATCCAATTTTTTAAAGTTAAGTGATGAACAGGAAGTAATGAAATTAATCTGCAATTCAATTTGAAAAGAATTAAATAAAAAATAAAAAACTATAAGCAAAAGTTAATGCAAGTAAATAAACAGTTGCCATAGTAAAAATACAAAAACAGACAACTTCAGTGTTTCATCTTTCAGTCTTTATTGAGTCAAAATGACCCGTATTGATAACTAGGATTTAAAAAACTTAAATTACTAAAATTGGAAAAAAAAAAAACAAAAAAAAAAGTTTTGAACTTAACACAGCATTTGGAATTTCACAAAAAATGATTATATATATATATATATATATATATATATATATATATAAAGGGGAGGGAAAATAGGTGTATGTGTATAATGTACATAAACAAAATTTTAGAATACTGAACACAAAATACAAGAGTCAAAATGAACAGGTTCTAAAGTCTAACTATATAAGCTACAAAAGTTTGTCAATATTTAGGGGAATACAATATTTATACAACAGGTAAAGGGGGAAAAAATTGATGTCAGCCCAAAACTTGGATATACAATGAAGTCTGAAAAGTAGGTTTTGCTCAGCACTGCTGTTTCAAGTCGCTGGCAAATAACACCCAATTTGTCTGCACATGAAGTGGACGAAGTGAGAAGTGAAGGAGAGAATATCACACTAAAATATACTTCACCAAACCCTTTTTTTTTGCTCCAATTTTGATTTGGGGAATAAGAACTCGAGATGTATTGAACATTTTCTTTTTTTATTCTACATTCTTCCAAGTTCCCTCATTGAAAGATTTCTTCCAAAAGATTCTCAATAGAAAGTTAACAGAATAGAACACTACGCTGTGTAATTGGTTGATATTATTGAAAAATAAAATAATGACCGACAGCTATAATATATTTGAATATTCATTATTACCTTAATATCACTTTTGTCAATTTGCAAGCAGAAATAAATAGATGCCAAGTGCAGAATAACTAAGGAGCATCATTAGATAACCTAAAACAATAAGGCCACCTAAACTGCAATACAGCTAAGTTATTGCTGAAGTTAACTTTGAATTTAATTTAAGATGTTTTTCGAAGAGCGAATTACAAGCAGATGGAATCCGTGAAGGCAGGGAAAAAAAATTTCAAGAAGTTCTATATTGGACAAACATTGTTTTGACCAACAGAACGGAAACGTGACTGAGATGTCACTTGACGGCTGTAGTGTACATAGATTAAAAAATTAAAAGAAAAAAAAAAAAAAAATTATTTCCCAGTAAAATTCTGCCAGAACAAAGCATAATACAATCTAATTAAGAAGGATTCGTGTCATAGCCTCTATTTTGGAGGGCCCAATAAGTATAAGCAACAGAAACTTTTTTTAACTGAAATACACTTGTGAAATTTAGGAAAAATAGGATAAAAATTGAAATGGTAACTGAAGAAAAACCAGCACAAATCCATAGACATATACAACTTTATTGGACAAAACAATTATACAACATTAGTTGAGTTGCACAAAAAGTTTAGACTGACTAGTGTTTCCTGACATATTTTGCTGTTTGAAAGCTTGGAGGCTAAATACACAACCGAACCGACGGCAATTGCATCGGGACCCATCACGTGGCTGGCTGCTGTGCTGTGAAATGTTTTAAATATTCAGGGTACTCCAATTTTAAACATCTAAAATATGACCAGTTTTGCTCTTATAAACTTACTAAAAAGGTCTAATGATTAAAGTTTTTCCCAAAGTTAAAGTCACAGATGACAACGCAGCTAGCAGTGGTGAGTTCAGGTCATTATACCCAGCTGAACTTCAACAACTCAAGATCATTAATGAGGGTTTGAGGAAGGGGGAAAGGGAGAAAAGGGTTGATATGCTTAGTGCATGTTTATGGGATTTCTTTTTGAAAGATTTTAGATATATTAGTTGAAATTTCAAAACTGACAGGCTTGTGTCATCAATTACTACTTGCGTACAGTCACAAACACACAAATGACCACACAAAAATCTGTGATATTCATCAAAATCAAAGGGATATTATATACACCCTTAGAATAACTAGATTGACATTTATTTTTCTCTCTCACACACACACACATGCCCTCACATTCTGCCCGACAAAACACACCAAGAGTATCACTTTAAAAAAATAAAGTGTTAACCTCAATAATTAGCCAGTTGCTGTAATCAGCAATAGTTTACATCCATGTTTGAAAGGTGTCTTGCTCATTAAGGAGAAAGCAGCTGTGCAGAAACAAAGTGAAGGAAATGGGCCAAACTTAATACACTAAAGACATAAATAAGACTAAGGAAAAAATAAATAAAAATGCTTGAAAGGAGACAACAATAGCAGTTGTCAGCTGAAAAGTGATTTATTTGCCGGGATAGGACCACTCAACTATTGGCTGCCCAAGTCTTATAGTTGTCTCCTTACAGCAAGGTACTATTATCTATATACATACATATATATATATACACATATATATATATATATACATATATTGACAACTAAAATAATACAGGGTTATCAAATGTGTAATATATCAAATCACATATAGCCATTGGAAATAAATAAACCATTCATAGGCCAGGTATGACAGCCTCCAGGGCTCTATATTTTGAGAAAGAAAAAAAAATTAAGAAAAGTTAAGATCTTGAGTACATTTGGAGAAGGAGAAGGAACATAGTGTATTGAGAAGAATTAGATATAAAGTTGACAAGTGGCAAATTTCAAGACATTTCCTAAATCAGAACTATATCTGGTGCTTTTCTGTTTTCCTTTTAAATCAATCCACAATATGCATGTATATTAAACAAATATGTGTGTGTGTGTGTGTGTATATATTTATATATGTACCAAATACATACATAACACACACACACAGAGAGAACCAGACAACCATACAGAAGTATATGTACATAAAAAATGCCACATTTGACAACTAAGTGTGGGAGATGGGGCATTATCTTAGAGAAATAAGTTTTAATTTTCAACATTCTGATGGAATTATTTGACATTCCTTTTAACAAGTGCTAGAAGCCAGCATTTATTTGAACATTTAAATTTTCTTTTTTTTTCATTTTTCTTACTTTTTTTCTTCTTTCAAGTGGACATTTAAGAATAAACAAGTAGCCCCCACTAAATGGCCTTTTATGGTATGGCAATAAGATTTTTCTCCAAACCATGGTCCCAAGACAAGAAGTTTACACTTAGGGGGAGGGAAAAAGTTACAGAAACAGTGAACCAAAAATGTTTTCTAGCAGACTAACAAAGGAAGGGTAATTTCTTGCATACAAGTTTTTCTGATCGGATAGTAACATTTATAGGGGGGGGGGGGGGGGGGGGGCCCCAGAACATCAGGTATGGGAAGAGGGGTATGTGGCAGCACCAACCAGCAATTTATGGTAATACAACCAAATCTTACCTGAAGTGTTAGTAAATACACTATTTTCTTCATAATACGCCCACCCACCCCCAACATTTAAACAAATGTATGAATTGTCAATACCATAAGTCCATACTTGCTTTAAGAAGGCATACTAGACAGTTTTTGCGAATGGGAAGAAGCAATGTCTATGGATCATGCAGAATAACGTAGCAAGACGTCTGATGCAAATATAAATTGAGATGATTTGTGGAGAAAACTCCCCTTCTTGAAAAGTTTGAATGAGGTCCATTAAGCAATTGTTAGAAAAGTTAGGTGCCAACTGACCTACAATGTACATGAGATCGCTACAAGTAGCGGAGAACATGTTACATATGTTTTACTGGAGGAATTTGGTTGTAGGTCGTGGACTCTCTTAGAAACAGACAGTGCAGAAGCAGATTACGATGAGACTTCAAACATCAAACATTAATTCCAGATTTTAAGGAAACTGTCCCATGACCCTGTTGCCACTGCCATACCATCTTCTGTAACTCCCAGGCAGCTAACTCTGTTGTCATGACCAGCTAAAACACCTAGAAAAAAAACAAAGGTAAATATATTTCTTTAATCATTTCATCTTATTAGCATTATCTCTCAAATTTTATGAGAGATACAAAAGCATTAGAAACTAAATGAAATGGTTTCAATTAGGAATTTATACAGGTTTGTAAACGTATATCAAGAATTTGGAGGGATTTAGTAAAACAACTAGTTTTTTCATTATTAAGTTGGTGTTTGGTACATAACTCAACAAAAAGTTCTTAAATGAAATTATAATGGAAGGTTTAAATTTAAAATGAACACTTTAAAACAAATGGGTTTTTTAAAAATCATAGAACCAGGGGCAGTTTCAGGCGGGTTGGTATCAAAAAGATTAACAAATAATCAGTTTTGCATTTGAGCAAGACTTTTCCTCTAACAGTTATAATTCTAAATCAGAGATCAAAATAATTTAATCTAAAATGAAAGGTTTAATAACACAACTTAATAAATGTAGATGCCAGTTTATGAGAGAGAGAGATTTATATATAATATATATATATATATCAGAGAGAGAGAGAGAGCAAATTCCCATTTGCTGTTTCTTACCAGCTCGTTCTTGTTTCAGGACATCCCAGACATTGCAGTTGAAATCATCATAACCACCAAGTAAAAGACGGCCACTTTTAGAAAAGGCAACTGATGTAATACCACATATTATATTGTCATGTGAATACATTCCTATTTCCTGGTCGGCACGGATATCAAACAATCTACAGGTAGCATCGTCGGAGCCAGTTGCAAAGGCAAATCCATTAGGGAAATACTACAAAAGAAAACATTTTTAGTTTAAGTAAATTTTCAATATGCAACCAAGGAGAAAAAAAAGCCCAAACCAAATCAACCCTTTCGTTACCATATTTCTAATGAAATACACTGCCTATGATTTTCAAGTAATTTTGAAAATAATCAAGAATTTGGAGGGATTTAGTAAAATAACTAACTTTCTCATTATTAAGTTTGGTGTTTGGAACATGTTCTTGCATAAAATTATAATGGAAGGTTTAAATTTAAATATGAACACGTTAACTTAACTATTGGTATTTCTTTAATTTATTTTCCAGAAGGAGAACAACTGTGAACTGTTCAATAGTGTTAACAATATCAACAACACATTCTCTCTAAATTCCTTCAATGGTAACGTTCAGGCAGAGAAGCAAGCAGCGGAGAAAGACATCGTGGAGGCAGCAGCAGCATCGGCGAACCACCTTGAATTCAAGCTGCGGCAGTCGGAATATATGGAAGCCCAGAAGCAGCAGGCTGAATATATGGAGGCCCAGAAGCAACAGGCTGAATTTATGGAAGCCCAGAAGCAACAGGCTGAATTTATGGAAGCCCAGAAGCAACAGGCCGAGAAATTGGCTGAGGAAAGGTGGGTAATAAAAATATATATATATATATACCTGGTGTTTTAGCGTGAGAACCAGTGTTGGGTTGAATATTGGATCTAAACTTTTGGAGAAACTCGCACACACACACGCACGCACACACGCATATATATGCATGTCTCAGTGTAGTTTGAATGAAGCATTGTTAGAAAGCCAGAACATACAGATTCAAAATAAATATGTATATATCATCATCATCATCATTTTACGTCCGTTTTCCATGCTGGCATGGGTTGGACGGGTAATTTAGGCTCGCGTCGGTTGTGTATGGAGTCACCACTCCCCCAGACGGGTCGGGGGACCACACCTCACATGTATTATTTATTTATAGCTGTAAAGTTCCTTCAGTTTGATAAGTGCCGTTGCACGAAACTCTAGGCAAGTGGTTCCCAACCCTTTCACTACCAAGGACCCCTTTGTATTTAAATGAATTGTCTCGCGGACCCCCCCCCCCCCCGGCTTTTGAAAGGTCTGTTTACTCAACAAGCTGATTTTATTAACTAACAGCAAAC
>JAOPJM010001463.1:32590940-32601815 GCA_027124095.1 Muusoctopus leioderma | reverse complement strand
CCCGTAACATTAGCGGTTCGGCTTAGAGATCGATAAGATAAGTACCAGACTTCAAGGCGGTGCCCCAGCATGGCCGCGGTCCATTGACTGAAACAAGTAAAAGAGTAAAAGACTAAGAACCATTCGTGATATGTACAGAATCAATTTATTTTAATGAGATATTATAAAACTGCATTTTTTTTTTTTTACTTAGCAGCCCTTGTGGGAAGGGTGTGGGGTTATAATCCACTGGATTGGTCCCGTCTTGTTACTACTACCTTCACTCCTCCTCTCTAGAAATTCGACTCTTCATGTCTGTGTAAAAAACTCATACATACATATATTTTGGGGTGAGTAGCTCTAACACGTTGTTCGGTTTAATATCACCGCCGCCTGGTCCTTGGGCGCCTTTAACGGAGGTTATTCCGTTGCAAGCATTCGGACTAGAACCTCTGTCCCCTCTACGTCCACGGTTTTCCTGCTGGTGTACAGGCTAGGCATTGGTTGCGCGAATCTCACCAATCTGGGAGAGACTGCAAAGGTCATAGCTATTGCCCCCCCCCCCCTCTTCGACTAACTTATCAAAAAAAAATATTGGTTAAATAAAAATATATTTGAACTTAACATGGAACATTCGAACTTGCACCGCTTTTTTTTCAAAGAATTCGTTCGACTCCAACCTAACTAATTAGAAAATATTAATGCATTCATTTTCCTTGCTCTAAATCGTGGTATGACGTTTTAAACACGTGACTAGTACAGATTGATATAAACTTTTAACAACAAAACAGAACACGATGACAAACGGGCGAACTACCGAGAAAGATGCAAGCATGTTCAGTCGACTTAGCTATTACTGTCTGCCCAATCTGCAAGGAAGAATTTAATGAGCCGAAAGCTTTGCCCTGTCTACATACGTTCTGTGAAGATTGTCTCCAAGATGATATAGACCGTTGCCAGCAACGTTCTGAACGTGTCATCACTGGTTTCCCATGTTACGTATGTCAAAAACATACGACTCAACCTGATGTTAACATAGCCATTTGTGAGTGGGCCAAACATTTCATTACTAATGTCTACGTTAAAAAGTTGATGGGTGACGAAGAAGACTGCTGCGGTGTGAGTTACCAAAATTGTAAAAACTTAGGCAAGCTACGTTCGACCACAACACGGCTTTCAGGTTGTCGAGAAGCCGTGTGTGAAGACTGTAATGGTTCTCGTGAAGTCGTTGACAGATCATCACATGGGACTAAACCACTGTCTTTGATAGACTTGAAGAAGTTTGGCAGGCAAACTGCTGACACTTGTCATATTCACATCAACGAATTCTTGAAATTGTTTTGTGAAAGTTGCGACGAACTTTTGTGCAATACTTGTTATGTGCAGCGACATCGAAAATGCGATCGGATATTCCCACTTGACGATCTAGTACAAGAGAAAGAAGAGACTTTAAAATTAAAGCAAGAACTAGAAACGAGGAGAAAAGAAGCAGAGTTGTTTGTTTGTAATGTTCTACAGCAGAAGAATTCTGCGGCAGAGCAAAAAGATCAGATAATGAAAGAAATCCGAGGTGCTCGCCAGTCGATGGAGAAACTGCTTGTAGAGAAAGAAAAACTTTCAATTGAGAACTTAAATAAAATATATTCGGTAGAAACAGAAACTCTGGATAATCTCCTCACAAAAGGAGAAGAGCTCTTGGATTCTTTGTGTACTTCAATCGAATACCTTTGCTCATGTGAAACCAATCGCAATATTAATTTTATTCGTGTTCATAAAAATGTGAAGTCAACAGTTTCTAAGCTCTGGATGCCGAACAATACAACTATAAAAAATAAACTTAACAAGAACATTGTATTTGTACCGAATTCAAATTTTATTTACTGTTTCCGTAAATTGCAAGAAAAGTCAATGGGAGAATGTATTCTTTCTGCAAGCAACTGGCCTCGTATTCCAAGTGTATTCGACAGATGTTTAAATATGGCCGATAAAGACGATGTTCTCACAAAATGGATATTGAGAGTACCAGTTCACCAGTTGGAAGTGACTTCTTTAAAACCTGCAATTAAGATAGCGTCCAAAGTGATGGAATTCTCGGCTAAAGTAGAATCCGATAGAAATTGTCAAATTGACGATTTCGTTCTCTTAGCAGATGGCAATTTACTACTAACAGATTGGTTGAATGAGAAAGTAAAAAAGTTCAATAAAAATGGTCAACTATTAGGTGAAATATTGATTAGCTCTTGGCCTTGTCGAATTAGTAATTTAACAGCGGACGAAGTAGTTCTAACTTTACCTCGCACTAGAGAAATTGCATATCTTTACCATAATGAAATTCTGGAGCTCTCTAAAATAATGACTGAATATCGCTACTACGCTGTTGCGACATTTGAAAACACTATGATAGCTTGCTCTAGTTACATCCCACCGAAAATCGATCTCCTGTCCAAGCAAGGTGAAATACTATCGTCAATTACCAACGAAGCATTAGATAAACCGATTTTGCTTTGGCCTCATTACATGACGACTACCAAAACAGGTGACTTGTTGATCTCTGATTTTTGCAAGAAATGTGTGATATGTATTGATGTAAAAGCAATGAAGGTTAAGTTTGTCTATAAAACGAACATGAAAACCTTTTGTCCTTGTGGTATCGATGTCGGAGATGACGGCAGCATTTATGTTGCAGATTCAAAAGAAAACAAAATTTACAAACTTTCAATGGAAGGCGATATTATAAACTTATTCTTAACCCCAAACGATGGTACTAAACACATGGGACTAGCCGTCTGTGATAGAGATGTCGTCATTGTATCTGGAGAAACGCCATCAGATTCTCTCAAAACTTATCTTCTGTAATTTACCACTTTTTTTCCCTTGCTTCTTGAAAAAGTCTCTCGTCTGATGCAACTTAACGTTCTAATGTCGAAATTGTAAATCTTTGAAGAAGAAAAACAAACTGTTTATCAGCCTGAACCCATTCACTGCTGTCAATTTTCTATACGTGAATATTTACCATGAACAATGTACACCTCTTGGATTCTTTGGTTCCAATTGTATATTTCGGTATGCGTGTACTCACGCATGCATTATTCTGTGCTCTAAGTTAATCCATTTCAAAGAACTCGAGGTGTGTTTGTTGAAGTTTCTATCTTACTATCCCATGTTCTGAAGTACCCCTCCAGTTACTTTATTGGAATTCTAGTTAAATAGGTTTGCGTGAGCCTAGTTTACAATATTAAACTGTTTAATATACTTTGAACTTTAATTTATCTAAATCTGCCCTTTGCCCTATTTCCTCTGCCCTTTACGCTATTTTCTCTGCCCTTTACGCTATTTTCCCAATTTCAGTATTTGAATGGTCCTGTACTGTCAAGTTTCGTTGTTGGCTATTTCGGGGGGAAATATCTTCAGTTATGGAATGGTTATTTCTGCAGAATATTCTCACATATTCACGCTTTCTCAGGTTCGCTGATAAACAATTTATCATTGATCTTCTATGACTCAAGTTTTGAAAACTAATTCTTTCCTAGAGAGGTTACTTCTTGGCTCTTAACTTGTTACTGTCGTGTTAATATTTGTGAATTGAGTTAGCTATCTTCTAGAAATAAATTAAAATATTCTTAAACTTAAAAAGAAGTATTTTCTAATTCTAGCCCCTCATTTATCTTGATTGCACTAAACCCCAAGGTTCTCTGAACATAAAGTTACACCATTTACATAGTCTAGTGACGGATTTTTTTTTTTTTTTTTTTTTTTTTTTTTTTGAATATTCTCTATTCGAAATCTTTTCATAAATTATTTTTCTCAATTTTAGGTTGCATTTTTTTTTCTAATAAAACCCGTTTATCCACATTCTTAATATAGGTGTTTACTGTTTTGAAATCTTCCAATTTTGAGTGCATATTATTTAAACTGATTCTAGGAATTCAAATTTTTAAAAATATTTTTCTTCCAAGTTCGTTATGGAGCAATAGTCAACATTGATCCGTTTAAATGACCGTGTCTTGAAACGTAATTCAGTCCTATGCATCGCCAATCACTTGATTCTTTGATTTTTTTTTGTAATGCTTTAACTTATTTATTCCACCATAATACACTTCCTACCAGATGTTTTTTTTTTCATGAGTAAAGGGAGAATTAGTGGAAATTAGTTAGTTACATTGCTAAATCTATTGTAAAGAACCTTTATTTTCTTGTGAACTTGTCCTACGATTCTTTTACAAGACCTACTAAAGGCGACAAATTTATCTTGCAGTTTATATCTAGCTTGGTCAAAGATTCAGCTTGGTTATCTCTAAAGAGGGATATTGGTGCATTACTTCAAAGGAAACTAAGAATTTCTATCCATGTTCGTTTTGACTCTGTTGTGCACGCTCTTCCAAGACAGACGGAAGTTTGAGTGAAATTCAGCTGTTATATCGTATAGGTAGTGTTGCTTCTAAAACTCTCGCTCAGGTAGAATTCTAAAGTGGTTTTAATGCTGGAAATATCAGCTTTCTAAAACCAAATTTGAGTTTTGAATTTAATTTTACTAAAATTTGTTAGAATATCGTAAATATAACCTCTACCGGTAAACATTTGAATAAAAATTCTTTATCACCATTCGGTGTACTATATTATTTTGGTTCGGTTATAAACTAGTGAAGCTGCGTGGTTAGGTCGTTGAGTTCACGAGCGTAAGGTTGTAGGTTTGATTCTTGGACCGGGCGGCGCGTTGTTTCTTTGAGCAAGGCACTTTATTTCACGCGGAGTCCACTCGGTTGAAAAATGAATACCAGCCGCAGCATCAGCTGGGGGAGGGGGTTAACCCTGTGATGGGCTGGCGTCTCCATCAGTGAGGTGTCTTGTACTCTCAGTTGCTTAACGCCACGGAAAGCTCCTGCCTAATGGACCCATAGACTCGAGACTTTTAATTGTTATAAACTAACGTTTAACGAAGAACATTTTTTTCTGAATACTTAAACACAGTAACTAACTTTTTCTCCCCACCAGCCCCACTTGAACATATTCAAATAAACTGTTCAAATTAAATTTTATTTGTCAACGATTTGAGCTATAAAACTTCAAGAGCATTCTAAAAGTGATTAGGGTTATTTAAACTAAGTTAAATGTTTGGCTCCACATCTGAAGCCGCTGTAACAGTGGTGTAGCTAGAGTTCGTGCCACACGGGGCAGGCCTTAAGCTTGCCTCCCTACCCCACATATATATATATCCATCTTCCTCGCCTACTTATTCCTGAGAGGATCGTGGGGGCAGTCCTCAGACACGCCTTCCAGAGGGTCCTATCAGAAGCAACCGTCAGCAAATGATCCGGCTGGACCCCCCCCCCCCCAAGTGAGACCAACCGAGGTTACGGATGTTATCCAACCATCTTGCTTGTGGTTTGCCTCTAGGTCTCCCGCCAGTTGGCCTTGCCCGTAAAATCCGTCCTGCGATTCTTTCCTCAGACATTCTAACCACATAACCGTACTACCGGAGCTGTGATCTCTCAAATGCGAAGAAGTAGCGGCTCTACCTTCCCTCTCTCCTTAAGGCGGCGAATTGGCAGTCGTTAGCGCGGCGGGCAGAATGCCATGCAGTATTCGTTCTGGCTCACTGCACTCTGAGTTAAAATCCCGCCGAGGTCAACTTTGCCTTTCATTTTTTCTGGTAGATAAAGTACCAGTCTAGGGCAGTGGACCGGTGGAATCGTTATATCGTCAGACGAGATGCCTCGCGGTATTTATTCCAGCTATTTGTGTTCTCAGTTCAAATCCAGTCGTGGCCTACCTGGGTGGTAGACTTAATCCATCGCCCGGTTTAACACCACCACCTGGCCCTTGGCTGCCTTTTAGCGGAGTCAACTCTGTTGCAAGCGTTCGCGTCAGCCCCCCAGTCTGAGGATACCTTTCTTCCTCCCTCCCACCATTCTCGGAGGCTCTGGAAATATTGATATGATCAATATTTATTTTTAAAGTATTGTGTACTCCGGTACTCCGGACTAGGTGTTTTTTTTTTTGTTTTTTTGTTTTTCTAAGATGGTAAGAGACTGGGGCCACATCTGTGCTGGGAAAAATAATGTATCTTTAATAATTTTATAAATACATAGGTATGTAGCTTATATTAAATTAGTTTTGGTCTTAAGGTTTAAATCATTTTTCCCTAAATGTTTTTTTTCTGTAAGACTTCGCCAGCGAAAGGTTTCACATTTGAATGTATCCGTGGTGCAGAGGGTCCTCCGTTGGTTCATATCTGTTCTTAGTTTTTTGAACACGCGGATAAATATACTTGAAATATCTTAAATGTTTTCGGTGGGGTTGTTGTTTAGCCCCAGGTCAGTCCTGATTTAGCAGATCTATGATCTAATGCAGTTCTCGACATTCTTTCATGTATTGTGTACTCCGGTATTCTGGACTACATGTATTTCTTACATTTTTTCTAAGATGTTCAGGATCTGTGGGGTCACCTCTGTACTGGGAAAAATAATGTATCCTTAATTCTCGCTGCGCTCTCTAGTTAAAATACCGCCGAAGTCAACTTTGCCTTTCATCCTTTCTGGTAGATAAATAAAGTACCAGTGTAGGGCAGTGGACCGGCGGAATCGTTACATCGTCAGACGAGATGCATCGCGGTATTTATTCCAGCTATTTGTGTTCTCGGTTCAAATCCAGCCGTGGCCTACCTGGGTGGTAGACTTAATCCATCGCCCGGTTTAACACCACCACCACCACATGGCCCTTGGCTGCCTTTTAGCGGAGTCAACTCTGTTGCAAGCGTTCGCGTCAGGCCTCCAGTCTGAGGATACCTTTCTCCCTCCCTCCCACCATTCTCGGAGGCCCTGGAAATATTGATATGATCACTGCCTTCACTCCAGACGAAGCAGTAAAAAATAAAAATAAGTACGCTTCTGTACTTTAATTTCTTCTGCATTGTTGTCTATTAACATATACGACATAGGGGAGTATATTTACCGAAAATTAATCTGAATATTTTAAATAGGAATTTCAACCCTTTTTTTTTTTTTTTTTTTGGCATTCCATGTTAAACTAGGTTAGCTATTCTTTTCTCAAGTCAACCTAAAATATATTGTGCAAAAAATTCATACTTGTGTGATTTTATTGCTGCAAATAAATCTAAAAATATTCAGTTGTGGGGAAACTGAGTTTTGTTGTTAATGCCATGTGAGGGGCACTAACTTGGAATGTCTTATGCTATAGACTATTAGTTTCAGTTGTTTGTTCTAGTCCCTAAATCAGCTTGATCCAGCAGACCTATGATAAAGACTCCAGTCGCGGTCATCTTGTCCTCTTTTTTGGGTCCTCTCTTTTTTGGTCCACTGTATCTACAACTACATTATCCAATGCACCCTTTTTTTTTTGTATGGTTTGATTTTTTTTAAAGGATATTTTGACTGCTATTTATACCATGTTGAACCACCGTGCATAGCAGGGATGGGGAGCCATATTTTAGTACCAGGGGCGAAAGGTTTCACATTTGAATGTATCCGTGGTGCAGAGGGTCCTCCGTTGGTTCATATCTGTTCTTAGTTTTTTGAACACGCGGATAAATATACTTGAAATATCTTAAATGTTTTCGGTGGGGTTGTTGTTTAGCCCCAGGTCAGTCCTGATTTAGCAGATCTATGATCTAATGCAGTTCTCAACATTCTTTCATGTATTGTGTACTTTTTCATGTATTGTATACTCCGGTATTCTGGACTACATGTATTTCTTACATATTTTCTAAGATGGTAAGACACCGTGGAGCCACATTTGTACTGGGAAAAATAATGTATCTTTAATTTTATAAATACATAGTGATGCAACTTATATTAAATTAGTTTTGGTCTTAAGGTTTAAACTATTTTTTCCCCCTTATGTTTTTTCTAAGACTTCGTCTGCGAAAGGTTTAAAATTTGAATGCAAGCAAGGGTTACCCACCCGTGGTGCAGGGTTACCCACCCGTGGTGCAGGGGCTTCTCCGTTGGTTCATATCTGTTCCTAGTTTTTTGAATACGCGGATAAAAATACTTGAAATATCTTAAATATTAGTGGTGGGGTTGTTGTTTAACCCCAGGTCAGTCCTGATTTAGCAGATCTATGATCAAATGCGTTTCTGCTGTGACCATCTCAACTTTTTCTAAAGTATTGTGTACTCCGGTATTTCTGGACTACGTCTTTCTTACTTTTTTATTTTTCTATGATGATAATCTTTAGGGCCACATTTATGCTGGAAACATAATGCATCATTAATTTTATAAATACATAGTGATGCAACTTATATTAAAATAGTTTTGGACTTTGGGATTAAACCATCTGCCCCCATAGGGTTTTTCTAAGAAAGGTTTCATTTAAATGTAAGCGAGGGTTACCCACCCGTGGTGCAGAGCCTCCTATGTTGGCTCATATCTGTTCTTAGTTTTTTGAATACTCACATAAATATACTTGAAATATCTTAAATGTTTGTGGTAGGGGTTGTTGTTTAACCCTAGGTCAGTCTTGATTTAGTAGATCTATGATTGAAAGTGTCTCTGTAACCATTTTGGGTTTTTTTTTTTCTTTCTTCCAAGTATTGTGTACTCCGGACTACATGTCTTTCTTGCATATTTTCTTTCTTTCTAATACGGCAAGAATCCATGGGTCTACATCTGTCCTGGGAAAAATAATACATCTTTAATTTTATAAATACATAGGTATGTAACTTATATTAAATTAGCTTTGGTCTTCAAGCTTAAAACATTTCCCCACCTATGTTTTTTTTTTTTTTTTTCTAAGACTTCGTCAGCGAAATGTTTCAAATCTGAATGCATCCGTGATGCACCCGTTGGTTCATATCTGTTCATAGTTTTTTGAATACTCATATAAAAATACTTGAAATATCTTTATTTGTGGAAGTCGTTGTTTAACCTCAGGTCAGCTGTGATTTAGCAGATCTATGATCAAAGCGTTTCTGCTGTGACCACCTCGAGTATTGTGTACTGCGGTACTCTGGACTACGTCTTTCTTACATTTTTTTTCTAAGATGGTAATATACCCCGTGGGGTCACATATGTACTGAGGAAAATAATGCGTCTTTAATTCTATAAATACATAGTGATGCAACTTATATTAAATTAGTTTTGGTCTTAAGGATTTCGCCCTATATGGTTTTTAAGACTGTCTGTGAAAGGTTTCAAATTTGAACGTAAGCGAAGTGTTACCCACACTTGGTGCAGAACTATATCGGAGCTCATGTTCTTGGTTTGTTTCTTCTTTTAATATGCGTATAAAAATACTTGAAATATCTTCGATGTTAGCGGGCATTGTTATTTAGCCCCAGGTCAGTCCTGATTTCAGCTGCGACCATCTATTTTTATTTTTATATTTCTTCAGGTATTGTGTACTCCGGTACTCCGTCCAAATAGGTTGAAATTACGTGTAAATGCACCCAAATACGTTGAAATTACGTGTAAATGCACCCAAATACGTTGAAATTACGTGTAAATGCGTCCAAAAACGTTGCATGGGGGTCACATTTGTACTAGGAAAAATGTTTCTTTCAATTTCATAAATACATAGGTATGCAACTTATATTAAATTACGTGTTGGTCTTACGGCTAAAACCATTTTTTCCCCCCCATATGATATTTTTCTAAGACTTCGTCTGCGAAAGGTTTCAAATTTGAATGCAAGCGAGGGGTTATCCACCCGTGGTACGGGGACTCCACCGTTGCCTCATGTTGTTTTAATTTTAATACGCGTACAAAAATATTTGAAATATCTTAAATGTTTGTGGGGTTGTTGTTTAGCCCCAGGTCAGTCCTGATTTAGCCGATCTATGATCAAATGCATTTCAGCTGTGACCATCTCACATTTTTTAAATTTAATTTATTTTTATTTTTTTTTCTTAAAGTACCGTGTACTCCGGTACCCCGGACTACATGTCTTTCTAAGATGGTAAGACCCCGTGGGGTCACATTCGTGCTGAGAAAATATCTTTAATTCTATAAATACATAATGATGCAACTTGTATTAAATTAGTTTCGGTTTTAAGGCTTAAATCATTCCGCATCCGCCATATGATTTTTTAATAAGACTTCGTCTGCGAAAGGTTTCAAATTCGAATGCAAGTGAGGGCTTACCCACCAGTGGTGCTGGGGCTCCTCTGGTGGTTCATGTTTTTTTTTTTTTAATACGCGGATAAAAATACTTGAGTTGAGTTGTAAGAAACGCTACTCCGCCGTCGAGGCGGAAGCTACGCTACGCCACCGTCGAGGCGGAAGCTACGCTACGCCACCGTCGAGGCGGAAGCTATGTGAAACCGCCGTCGAGGAGGCGTAAGCGAAGGGAAGCAGCAGCTACCGCCGCTGAGGCGTAGGCTACGTGAAACCGCCGTCGAGGATGCGTAAGGGAAGCAGCAACGCCGCGGTCCCTTTGGAAATGGTGCGTCCACGGTGAGCGTCACACTGCCAGGGGTCCAGACTATATTAAGGAGTGTTGTTGTTCGGACGAGGAGGTGACAGAAGGCTAGTTCTCGATGCATCCTTGCTGCTTGCCTTTCGGATACGGGTACGTGCCTCAACGTTCCCCGCCGCTGGTAGTCGTCTATCGTCCGTCTGCGCGTCGCCGCCCGCCGCCGCCGCCATCCTCCTTGCGGCGCATCCGCGGCTTCTCCTCTAATGTTGGCTCATGTTATGTCTTTTTTAAAAAATATTTTAATATGCGTATAAAAATACTTGAAATATCTTAAATGTTTGATGGTGGGGTTGTTGTTTAGCCCCAGGTCAGTCCTGATTCAGCTGTGACCATATTTTTTCTTTCTTTCTCGAGTGTTGTGTACTCTGGACTACATGTTCTCTCTCTCTCTCTCTCTTTTTTTTTTTTTTTTTTTTTTTTTTTTTTTAATTTAGAAATTTTTTTGCCTTTTTTTTCAAGGAA
>JAOPJM010001463.1:32566671-32580520 GCA_027124095.1 Muusoctopus leioderma | reverse complement strand
ATATATATATATATATATATATACATAATAAAGCATCATATACAAAATATGTATAATTGAATAATTCAGCATGTCATGTACTCACTACTTTGAGTTTCTAGAATATAGTGTAATTTAAATTAATTTTTCCTTTTTCTTTTCTTCTCTCTCCCAGAAAATAAAGATGATTCAAAATTTGACTTTGAAGATAGTCCAACTGATAGCGTTCGACATCTTAGTAGCACCATTACCACAAGTAAAGAAATTGAAACAGACTCACGAACGGTAAGATTTGTCTTGTTTTTAATAAGTTTTTTTTTTTTTTTCACCCCCAGTAAACAGATCTTGCTACTGTCTTTCTCTAAATAATTTGAAAAGAGTTATTAATTAGATGCTCTGTTTTTATTTATTTATTTATTATTTTTTGCTAAGATACGATCATCACTGTTCACATCTAGAAAATATAGAGGATGGCATAATTTTTATGAGATAGTTGAATATATTTTTAGATTTTGAGTTGCAAGTCAACATGCTTTAAATACGCTAGAGCAGGGATGGCCAACCTTATAGCACATGTGCCAAGAATGGCACATTGGATGATTATAAATGGTATACTGCACACCCGCCCATAATTGTTCAATACGCATTGGATACTTGTTTGATCCTGAAGCGAGAGCCAGCACCAATCCATCACATCTCTTTGCCAGTCAGTCTGCAGTTGACACTCCTATGCTACACAGCTGTGCTTTGTTCTGCCTTTGTGAACATTTGCGAGTTTGTGCCTTTTCCGAAAATGAAGCCTTGTTTTTACTTTACCTATCACCGTGCAAAATAAATTGATTGTAGGGAGAAGTTGTTCTCTGGGGGAAAACACACAGCGAGTGCCGTTGCATGTTTGGGTGTACACAAACATGTTAGAAGTACATGTACACATTTTTATATAAATATGATTTTAAGAATTTTTATTGAGATCTCTTCCTCCCTCCCTCTCTCTCTCTCTCTCTCTCTCAATACAGATTGTTTTTCCTAATCAGCTGATTTTCTTTTTTCTTCTCTTTTAGGGATCCTTCGTATTATCGGTCACCTTGGATTGCAGAGTGGATTCAGTGAATGGCTCTCTGTTGAAATACCTTGGATATCCAGAAGTAAGCTTCATTGAATATTTTTGTTTTACCATTTTGATGTCATTCTCACAGAATTAGATATTTTCTGAAATGAAGCTGTTGAGATTACAAATACATACACCACTTTATTCATTCTCTGTAGCTACATGGAATCTGACCACTTGTCACATGAAGCTAACTACTAGCCAGATATATTATTAACAAATGTCTAACAATGCCTGTCTCTTGCTTCATAGACCTCAGTGAAAGATGGTTCAGTGACAGAAACACTAAGAACATCAGACTAAATACCTGTCACCAGTTTCTCAGCTTTCGTCCCATCTGAGCCAACTCTATATTCCATTATTTGGAGCTCAGTAAAATAAGCACCAATAACATTAGGTATTATGGTCCAGAAAAATTGGCCTTATGCTAAAAGTGGTAAATTGGCAAGAGTCGTTAGAGTGCTGGATAGAATGCCTTGCAGTATTCGTGTTTGGTTCACTGTGCTCTGAGTTCGAATCCCACCGAGGTCAACTTTGTCTTTTATCCTTTTTGGGGTAGATAAATAAAGTACCAGTCTAGGGTGGTGGACTGGTGGAGTCGTTAGAGCACCGGATGGGATGCCTTGTGGTATTTGTTGTAGCTCTTTGCCTTCTGAGTTCAAATCCCGCTGTCACCTACTTGGGTGGTAAACTTAATCCGTTGCCTGGTTTAACACCACCACCTGGCCCTTGGGTGCCTTTAGCAGAGTCCACTCTGTTGCAAGCATTTGGGCCAAGTCTCCAGACTAAGGATACCTTCCTCCTGTCCTCCTACCAGTCTCAGAGGCCTTGAAAAAGGGTGATGGGCACCGCCCACTCTCCTGACTGAGCAATAAAAAAAAAAAACACTGATAATGTTTATTTTTAATTGCATTTTCACATTTTATATGATTCATGTTAACATATCGATTACAGGAGAAACTAACTTTACTCTCATCTATTTCAGGATAGCTGGCATGGACACCTTTTAACTAGTTTCACATCTCGTAAAGATATCATAACAGTCAACAATATGTTATCGAAAAATGAAAATACATTCGAACGATACGCAGATTTAGGTGGGGCAGGTAAGACGTCGTTTTTTTTTGTTCTTTTTGTTTTTTTTACTTAATTATTGTGTTCCTTTTATAAATTTTCTTTTCAAATATCTATTACAGTCTGTTTAGATGTGTTTTTTTAAAATATTATAGTGAAATTTGTTTTGTTTTTGTTTCATTAATAAAAAATATAAAAAAAAGGAAGCAAACAATTAATTATATGATTTCTTCTATGAGAAATGTGTGTATAAAATATTCCATTAATCACCTCATTAATAAAAAATTTTTAAAAAAGTAAATGATATAGCTCACACCTTACAGGTTTGGCCAACCTCGTATGGGGCTGAATCTCATAGAGAGGTTTCTTGGGTATTTTAATGATATGGTCTCCAGTCTTATCATAGGTGCTCATGTTCAGCTGAGTGGGCTGGAGGAATGTGAAGGAATGTGCCTTGGTCAAGAACACAATGTGCATCTACCAGACCAGGAAATCAAACCCATGACCTTATGATTGTGAGCCCAGTAGCTTAACCACAAGGCCACACGCCTTCACACCTCATTAATCCTTTCGTTACCATATTTCTAATGAAATACACTGCCTATGATTTTCAATTAATTTTGAAAATAATCAAGAATTTGGAGGGATTTAGTAAAACGACTAACTTCCTTGTTATTAAGTTGATATTTGGAACATAACTTAACAAAAATTTCTAACATAAAATTATAATGGACACTTTAAAACATGGTTTTTTATCATAGGACCAAGGGCGGTTTCAGGCGGTTTGGTATCAAAAGGGTTAATAGGTGTTATTTGAAAAGAATATGCCTAACTGTCAATAGTTTTTATTCAGTTGGTCATAAGATTGTTTTTTAAATAATTTTTCATACTATCATCTTCATTTTCTAAGTTTTTGTTTTTCATTAAACAAAAATGTTTTTGGTGACTTCACATTATACTTACTATTTATTTATTTCCTTTTATAGGTAAACAAAAAGAAAACATCATATACTTTCGTCTCAGGTAAATGTCTTTGCTCTTCAAAATATTTAACTAATAAGTCTGTCTAACCTCCTATTTGTTTGTTTAGATAAAGTATTGGTAGCATTTTCTTATTACTAAAAGTTATATTCCAGTAAATGAACTTGTTTGGGATTAGGTTAATGTGTTGGTTGTAACTTAAATAACAACAAATTCTATATCAAATAATAATAATCACTTTTACTTACCTTGCTGTTTGAAGTAATCTGGAAAATAGATTATTATTGTTATTGGGGCATTAAAATCAATTCTTGTGGGATTTGAACCTAGAATCTAGAAGAATGAAACTAAATACTAAAAATTAATTTAGTCAAGTAATCTACTTTCTCAACAACTTCCATAACAATAATAAAGAAATATGAATAATCCATTTTACTTTACTAATCTAGGTGATAATTTTTATAAGAGAAAATATTTAGTTGAGTAATTATAATTAGATAATTATGTTTCAAATGTTATTACTTCCAAACAAAGATTTTTTTTTTTTGTCAAGAATTTAGTTGAATATCATTTAATGTATACTGAAGTTAGAATCTAACATTTGTTCTGATAATGGGAATAAGTTTTTAACACTTCCTCTGTTATCAAAAACAGTCTGGCTTTCGTTTTTAAATTTGCAAATTTATGAGTCTTAAGTTACGGAAAGATGCTGTAAACACTAAAAGCATTTGAAATATTGCAAATATTTAATTTCTCCCATTTTTAAGTAGAAATATATAAAAATATATATTAAGTAGAAATATATAAAAATATATAAAAAATGAAAATAAAATTTCTTAGTTGTTTTGTGTTATAAACTTAATCTAGAAATTCTAATATCAGATATTTGATAGTGAGTTATATATCCTGTTTGAATATAGGAAATACATTGCAAAAGTTATAAAACAAAAAAGAATTTATTTACCCAGCTCTCTTGAACTATCCAACTTTGATTATATGCTAATATTTAAAGTATTATTTAACTCGCAACTAAGAGATATATTTACGATATTGATTTTCTTTTTTGATTTAGATTTTACAAGAATTTGAACAATGGATTTGGCCTGAAGCGAACAGATAAGTTTTGTGCATTCCAAGCTAATGTTACTACAATGATCTCTGATACACCTTCTTCAGAAAAGGATAGTAATATTTTAGGTGGCGTTAAGAAAACGAAGCATTTCATCTTAAGATGTGTACCACTCCAATCTGCTTATATTGGTAATTATTTCCTTTCTTTGACACCATTCTTCTATTTTGTTACACATCACCATTATGAGATGTAAATTTGTATTTATTGAGAAAACATAATAGACTTGAACATTTTTCATTATCCTCGAAAAACATTTACTGAAAATTATTTTTAAACTACACCAAAGTACCCCTAGCCCACCTAATCCACTCAAATTAGCAACTATAAAGTGTCCTTTATGCAAGCTATGATATTTCTACCTATCTCTGTCTCTTCACATGAGAGTTCTCAGTATTTTGTAGCTACTTAACCTTAAACTGGATAAAAATTATTTTCATATTTATATGAAATTAGCCTACAGTCAGAGTTTGATAAATTATGAAGTCGATGTGTGTTTTGTGCTCCATTTTCTGAGAATGTCACTTTTTGTTGGCATGAAGCAATTTTAACTGTATGAACTTACACTGTTTAATGTTTTCTAGAATTAATTTCTTCAATATTGTTTTCTCTTTTATCCAGGATATTCAATGCCGAAAAACTTCACCTTTTCAACCACTCATAATCTCTATTGTAACCTTAATTTAATTAGTAACAGGTGAGTTAAAGAGTTTCTTGACTGCCATGATTTTTATCATCATCATCATCATCATCATCATCATCATCATCATCACTATCATTAATGTTGTTGAACCATTTATTTTCCTAGTGAATAGCATGCTTAGAGAGAATTTCTTTTGACTAGACACAAAAATAAATTTTATAGGGGAGGGTATAGTCAGTTAAGTCGACTGAAATATATAGAGATCAAAACAAGTTCAACATGATAAAAGAACTTTATTTAAAAAAATATAAATTCCCTTCTGTAAAGAGAAAAAGTGTATTCAATTGATTTAACCATATTATATAACTGGTACTTACATTATCAACTCTACAGTAATAAAAAACAAAGTGACTCTTAGTGGTATTGAACTTATGTGTGACATTAAATTAGATACCATAATTTAGACTGAATCTCCATTGTTCACTGGATGTATCCTTTAAACCAACATGGAAACATTTTACAGTGTTTAAGTATACTTTTGATGTTGGTCTCAATGTAGGGTCAGTTCTCATTTGGAGTCACCACTTTCTTAGACGGGTCGGGGGGCCACGTCTCTCTCGAACATTTCATTTGGCTTGGTTTCTACAGCTGGATGTCCTTCCTATTACCAACCACTTTACAGAGTGTACTGGGTGCATTTTATCGTGGTACCAACACTAGAGAGGTTGTCATGTCCATCCAATAGATGACAAAAGAGCCCTCTCCACCCTATGTATCTCCGATCAATCGCCAAAAACATTTTACATCATGCACTGGGTGCATTTATCATGACACCAGCACTAGAGAGGGTGCCTAGTCTCTTACAGGCTAAAGAGTCCTCTCTACTCTACATAGTCTCCGTTCTATGAGGGCAAATGTAACCTGAGAGTGTGAATATAAGATAGGTTATGTATGAGAGGGTGAGAAAGGGAAAAGTATAAGATATATAACATTAAATAGAAAAAAGTTATTCTTGATACCATCAATGTGATCTGATAGATTGCTATCTGGGCAAAATCTTTAATAATCCTTATTCTTTATTTCAGCGCAATCACTTTACTGGGTTTCTTGCCACAGGACCTAATAGGCATGTCTATATTTGACCTTTATCATCCTGATGATTTGACATATCTTCATACTATTTATCAAAAAGGTTAGTTTTCAGTTGTCTACGTTCAACTTCCTCCATTTCTCTATATCCTTTTTCTTTCTAACTTGATTTGACACACCAATCTGCTGTTCTATGTATCTGCACGCACGCACACACACACACACACACACACACACACACACACACACACACAGCTGATTAGCATACTCTCTCATACCCTTACAAACATACTCTTTCTCTTGCACACATCTACTGACGTGAGCATACTTACTCTCATGCATGCATGTACTCTCTTATACATACATACACACACACATAATCTCACTTATAGAAACACAGCACATACTCCCCTACACACTGACCTTCAGTGTGTAGACTTAATCTGTTTAACACCATTACCTGGCCCCCTTGGGTGCCTTTAGCAGAGTAGTCCACTCTGTTTCAAGCATTTAGGCTAGGTCTTTAGTTTGAGGGTAACTCCCCTACTTCCCACCAGTTTTGGATGTTTTGGAAAGGATCATGGACCCTGCCCTTCTTCCTCTGACTAAGTCATGTAAAAGAAAAAGTGCTACAAACTCACACACACACACACACCCGCACACTTTCTTTTACATTACTGATGCACCCTATACTCACACATTTCACACACACACACACACACAGATGTCTAACAAAACCACCCTGCAATTCTTCAGTACAGTGATCTGTTACCAACCCCCACCATTACTCACACATCAAATCAGGCCCCTATCAGCGCTAATCTACCTACATTCTCATCCATCGTGTGTCATCAGTCACAGACGATCATATTTTTTCATATCTGCATTGAAACATGTCAAAGGGTTTTTTTTTTTTTCTGTTTTTTTCTTGCCAGAGGTAAAACTTTTTTGAACAAATAATATAAACATGTTTCATTTGTGCAGAATTACTGATTCTTTTTTCAATGCCGGCTATCCTGCTTGTTATAAATGAGTAATCTCTTTGATTTCAGTTGTGTCATCCCAAGGATTCCGGTTCAAGAGTGAGCCCTATCGTCTACGGACGAGAAACCAAAGTTGGGTTTATGTTGAAACCGAATGGTCAGCCACTACCAACCAGTGGTCAAAAAGACTTGAAGATATCAGTGGACAGCACACTGTTGTCAGGTAATTATGTCCACATAATCTGTTAATTGATGAGTGTTGTTCTAATATCTTTTACATCTATGCAATTAAAACCCCATTCTTCCACCTTTACATAACAAGAATACCTTCTCATCGTCATCATCATTTTATGTTTGCTTTCCATGCTGGCATGGGCTGGGCTGGTGATATCGGTCCAAGTTGATTCCTGGTTGGGGTCACCCCTCTCCTAGACAGGTTGTTGGCCCACGTTTCACTTATATGACTCATTTGGCTTGTTTTCTATGGCTAGATGCCATTCCTATCACCATCCATTTTACAGAGTGTACTGGGTGCATATTATCAAGGTGCCACGCAGTGGGACTGAACCCGAAACCACGTGGTTGTGAAGCGAACTCCTTAACCACACAGCCATGCCTGCGCCTATCTGTTTTGTAGCAGATGTGCAAAACACTCGACACTGGGCTGTGTATGGTTCGTAGATCGTATCATTTAATGATCTGATGCACATGCAAGATATACGTTCAGTATATATGTATATAAATATTTCTTTTCGTGAGATATCAGGTTTCGTGCAATCGTGCACTCGTCAGCGAGGCGGAAATGATTTAATAGACTAGCAGATCTATTTTGTTCGGTTGGCAGGGTTTAACTTATCAAATAGCGTGTGAGTCAGATTGAAATTCACCACCTCGCGAAAGGAATACGAACGACAAAATTAAAATTGCCCTCATCTCGTTCTATTTAAAGTACTCGACCGGAGTCGAGAGAATAATTTATATTATGTATGGTTACTGGATACATTTTGCGGCGTAGCACAGTTGCTACTTGCAATTATTTTGCTAATATTAGAAGTGCAGCTGAAACTAATTTTAGTATTCTATCTGTCGAGGAACTTATGAAATAACTTATGAAATAATATAAATATACAGTAAAATCAGGTTAGCATGATTAATTCGTTCTGTGAAAACGGTGTGTTAATCGAAACCGTGGTAATTAAATACAGTAATATACAAGAAACTTTCAAAATACTTCGCTGAATTATTTTAACGTATTTTTAAACCATTTTTGAAAGCAATATAACAACATTAAATTGATAATAAAAATGTGTTTACTATCCAACAGTTTATTAAAATTGAAACATTATGCTTTACTGTACTGTACATAAACAAGAGGGAGAGATAATATATTTTTATGAATATTTTTCTTTAAAAAATACTTAACCAAAGTAATTTGGCCCGCATTTTTATATTTTTTGTTTCTTTTTCTCTGCATCAATCCGTCTGTCTGTAGCAGTGGAGTTCTTCGTCCAAATTTCCCCGAGCTTGTTTTGTCGATATTCAATATTAAATGCTTGAACTTTTAAAATCCGTGAAACATCGTATCAAATTCTTTTACGGTCATTTGCCCTTCACTTTTTGTTCATTTTCATCGACTTCTTCATTGTCCACTTCTTCATCTACACTGCAGTTGATCCAAATTAAGAAGACCGCGTTCAGCTAATTCTTCCGAGCATCGTTCAAGTACATCCCGAACATCTTTCTGTATCGTCTGTTTTATCGAAACGAAGCTCTCTTCTAACGTTAGCTATTTCTTCAATAATTTCTTCTTGTTGAGGAAGGTCAGCGAAATCGTTAGCACAATAAGGTAAAATATGCTTGCAAATCACTCTCTCATGCTGCTTGTTTGTCACTATTTCCCATCGTTCATGAACATTTCCAATGGCATCTTTTATATTCAATTGCTTCTAAAATTCTACCCCACAAAAAATTGCATTTTGTCCAGTTATAATTTTAATTGATTGCGCAGAAGTTCTTCTTCAAAAATAAGCCTTAAAAGTAGCAGCTATCCCTTGGTCCATTTACTGTAAAAGAGGATGTCTCTTTCATGGGCAATAATATGACTTTCACATTTTCGTACAAGTCACTAAGTGCAGTAGGATGACTAAGGGTATTGTATAACCTCAATAAAACATTGAAAGTAAGATCGTTCGTTTTACAATTATTTTCTATGGCCGGGGAAAAAATAGGTTGAAAACCAATCTTCGAAAAGTCCTCTGGTCTCCTATGCCTTCTTGTTAGAATGCCAAAATACTGGTAGAGACTTTTGGGGATGGCCTTTAAGAGCCCTGGTGTTCTGTGCGCGATACACAAACATAGGTTTTAATTCTATGTACGTACGTACGTACGTACGTACGTACGTACATACATACATACATACATACATACATACAAGCTTCACCTTTGACAAAACTCTGCTTCTAACAGTCATTATACATTACTTCGTCGTCGAACTAATCACCGATGATAAATTCAATTCAGAATTTAATAAATATATCACATCTTCACCAAAACCTACTGCTTGCGTCCGCATTTATTTTAAAATCTAATCTCTGAACTACGCACTTAAATACATATATATATATAATCTTCCTGAAATAAACTTACATTACTTAGAAACTCCACTTAATAACTCTACCAACTTCACTAAGGCTTTGTTCACTAAAATGCACTAAGCTTCCTCATTTTATTCCAGGTATTTTGGGTGCAGGCCTACAAAGACCAAAATGGAGTTTCATTTCGAGTAATTTAGCAAATATCCGATCCAAAATTGATTTTACATTTACATTAAAATATTTATAAGAAAAAAAGAAAGTTGTAAAATTGCAGCATATACACACATAATATAATTTTATATATATTACATTTACATAAAATTATTTATAAGAAAACTGAAAGCTGTAAATAAGCAACATTCTCTGCGAACCTAGGAATCAGAAGCATACGTCATATCTTCTGAGAGTAATTAGGTTGGACACAACGACAGTTCTTGGTTGAGAAGGACAACGGTTAAGGAAAATGTGCACAACATACTATACATTTATAAGCTTTTAAATATCATACACATTGATATACAGCAATGGGTTAACGAGGGAGCATCTACGTGGTTACAAGACCTGTTGGGAAATAAAGAAACCTCCCTTAACTAAAACCCTACCATCTTAAAAATGGAGGATATATAAGGACATATTGTAATTCTTGGTACACAATGTCTGGAAAATAAAGACAGAGTGGTCATGGAAGGAATGATTTTGATCATAGGTCTGCTTAATCAGAACTGACTTGGGGTTAAACGACAGCAGCATATACATACGAGTCAATGTGAGAGCCTCTAAATAGCAATCTAATCTTCTTCAAATTATACTCAACTCCCTTAAAAAAGGAAGTGCACATAGGGTATTGTAGTCCTAGATACACTATGCTTGAAAATAATAGAGTTTTCATGGGTGGAACGTCTTTGATTGTAGTTTTTGGTCGATAAAGGCTGACTAGGGATTCCTATGTTGTTGGAAAGGGCAAAAGCGCTTTATTGTCATCAAAAGAAAAAAGAGGGAAATAACGAAATCTTCGCAACACAAAACTTCCATTTAATTTAATGTCGTCCCACTTTGGCCTGAGTACAGAGAAACTAAACTAGAAAACAGTGGAAGGGACCCCAGTTAGTTTTACTCAAAGGTCACCACGTTCACAACTGTTGAGACATCCTTGTTTGTTAGTCAACATATCCATAACAACACTAAAATAGCACATTTAACCAAGTATGTTGTTGGTAAGAGCAAAAGCACTTGCTGAGAGAGAGAGCTTTGTAGCTAATTTGTTATATTTGACAACAACAACTTGGGGATCCAGCCACATGGACAACTTGGGGATCCAGCCACATGGAGTGTTGTTTCGAAGCACGGATCGGGTTTCGGATTCATTCACACTGTCATCATTTTCTATATTGATTAGATTGTCGATCTGATCAGACTCTATTTTAGCCAGGCAGTCACCACCGTCGTCACCACCACCACCACCACCACCTCGTGATTGCATATATATATATATATATATATATATATATATATATATATAGCGTACAGAGTACATTCTTTCCCAGTTTGGAGTTCCTCCCCTGACTGAAATTCCTTCCCAATTCATCCCCTGGTTAAAATTCCTTCACTTAGAAGATTCCAAATTCCCTCCCTGGGAGCGAAGTGCCACTCGTGTAAGAATCCCTATTCTAAGGGAATAGTTTTAATTTTGCTTCCTCCAGACTGAGTTGCTCTAGATACACTACATGCCCCTTCCACTGGTGACCATACCACCTAATCGGTGGTGGGATTCACAGAGAGTAAGAAAGGGTGAGCTTAAAGGACCCGAATTGGTATGTGCCAATTACTCACTCTCCAGTGAGTCACTGTTGGAACGTATTCCTGTTTCAAATTCTTAACTTCCTTTTTTTGTTATTAGTCTCATCACCATCCTTCATTGAAAGAGAGAGAGCTGTCATAATGTTTGGGTCATTTCTATCCACCACTTTCCGCCACAGTAAACTTCCCTCGTGGTAAATTAAGTTATAAAATGGTACATCGTATTTAAGCATGATTCATCGTAGTAGTAATTTGTTAGTCACTTATCCATCGCATCATTTCACACAATCTGAAATAGATACCGTGGAAAGAATTTCAAAATAATTTTTATTTTTAGCTGCGAAATTTATGTTAGAATTTTGTGTTTAGAAACTAAACGGGAATTCGTTTTGGTGGAGAAAAAATTAAAACGTAAAAATGAGAGATTCTCATTTGTAACATTACAAACTTCTTACATAATTGTCGTCCTATGTTAGTGGAGTTGGCATGCATAACTGGTATGATTTCTCCATGTCACTGAATGTGTTTCGTCAACTTTAAATTAAAACATAGATTTGTTTATTTCACTTGCAATAAAAAATTGTTCAATTCTAAATTGTTTTTACCAAACCGAAATTCTGTTACGTAATAGGACTGAACTAAACCCAACATCCAACAAAATTTAACCAAATTTATAGACTGCTCGTAACATATGAACACGAGAAGGGTGTCTGATGATACAATTGTTGACCATATCGAGAAAGGAAAGTGATCTGGTGTGTCTTAAATATATTTCATATTGGCAGATGATTAACTCTTAACATCCTGTAGGACACGGTTCCACACGGTATTACATCATCAAATTGATATGAATCATTCAACTATATATATATGGTGAAAGTGAAATATTTTTATGTGAAAACACCTCAAGTACCTGTGTTTGTTACCTGTAAAATTCATAATAAATAAGCTGCAAAAACCAGTTTTTAGGCATTTTCTGCTCAATAAAACAGGTCATAAAATATTTTTAACAGGATTTTAAGAATTAAATTACTGTTTGAGGTTTTTAGGCTAAAAACCTTTCGTTAGTATATTTCTATTGAAATACACTGCCTATGATTTTCAATTAATTTCGAAAATAATCAAGAATTTGGAGGAATTTAGTAAAAAAAAAAATAATTAACTTTCTCGGTGGCTAATTGGCAGAGTCGTTAGTGCATCGAACAAAATGCCTTGAAGTATTCTGCTCCGGCTCGCTGCGTTCTGAATTCAAATTCCGCCGGTCAAGTTTGCCCTTCATCATTCCGGGGTCGATAAAATAAAGTACCAATCAAGTACTGGGACTGTTGGCCTTGTGCCTATGTTAGAAAGTTATTGAGTTGGTGTTTGGAACATAACTTAACATAAAGTTCTTACATAAGATTATAATGGAAGGTTTAGATTTAAATATGAACACTTTAAAACAAATGGTTTTTTTTTTTTATCACAGAACCAGGGGCGGTTTCAGATGGGTTGGTATCAAAAGGGTTTTTTTTCATACCGGCTTTTAGAGACATCGATAGTGGGCGGATTCAATTTTAAATGAAGGCGAAATTTTCCCACGATCGAGAGACGAAGTGAAGTAGTTATGAGTTCGGTTAGAGATGTCTTCTGGGGTACTTGCCGAATTCGTACGTTTTGACATCTTCGATCTGAAAACGGAAGTCAGTATAAATAACAATAACGTTTTTATACACAATACAAAACCGTTTTTTATCATTTAACAAATAAAACATCATTTAACATAAGTGACTAACTACTAAGATGAATCAAACGGAGTTATTGTTATTTATAAAACATATACTATACAACGATAAAATGAATCTTAGTAGTCACTGATTACTAAGTCGACGACTCCCGATTTCCGTTTTCGAGGCGAAGATGTCCAAACGTACGAATTAGGCAAGTCTACCGTCTTCTGGTCGGGTAGGAGATGACGAACACTATTTTCAGGAGTAATTCCGACATACAAACAAACACGGGTGGTTTCAAATTTAAAACCGGGCGAAATTTTGTTTCCCCACCCCTAAACTGTAGGGGGGGTGGTGGTGGTGGTGGTGGTGGTGGTAGACGAAGCGAATTAGTATGAGTTGTTAGAAGCATCTTCTGGTCGGGTAGGAGGAGATGGTGAACACTATTTTTATGAGTAATTCCGACATACACGGGTGGTTTCGAATTTAAATGCGGGCGAAACTTTGCCCACGGGCGAGTGTCCTCATCCCTGGATTAGGCGGGATGGAGGGTGTTAGACGAAGTGAAGTAGTATGAGGGGTTACAGGTGTTTTCTGGTCGGGTAGGAGGCGATGGTGAACACTATATTTTTATGAGTAATTCCGACATACAAACAAACAAACAAACAACGGTGGTTTCAAATTTAAATGCGGGCGAAAGTTTGCCCGCGGGCGAGTGTACCTATCCCTGGATTAGGCAGTAGAGTGGGCGGGGTAGGGGGAG